>JAODUO010002380.1:0-10000 GCA_025642075.2 Ridgeia piscesae
ATATATATATATATATATATATATTATATATATATATATATGACAATTCTTTACACATTATAGTATATACATAATATGTAATATGATATATCTCATATGCAATATATAATATCTCATAACATATACACTACAACATACAACATACAACATACAACATACAACATACAACATACAACATACAACATACATCATACAACATACAACATACAAAATACAACGTACAACATACAACGTACAACGTACAACGTACAACGTACAACGTACAACGTACAACGTACAACGTACAACGTACAACGTACAACGTACAACGTACAACGTACAACGTACAACGTACAACGTACAACGTACAACGTACAACGTACAACGTACAACGTACAACGTACAACATACAACATACAACATACAACATACAACATACAACATACAACATACAACATACAACATACAACATACAACATACAACATACAACATACAACATACAACATACAACAAACAACATACAACATACAACATACAACATACAACATACAACATACAACATACAACATACAACATACAACATACAACATACAACATACAACATACAGCATACAGCATACAGCACACAACACACAACATACAACATACAACACACAAAACAACATTCCACATGCTTCATTCACAACACTAAACATACAACATTTACTATATATGTGCATGTTCGCCTGTGCGTATGTGTGCATGCGTGCCTGCGCTTGTACTAGCATGTGCCCATGCATGCGTGTGGTCGAGTGTCGTGAAATAGCAAGGTTACTTTTAAAATAAAAGGTTTAGTAAAACATTTGATATATTATAACATTACTAATGTGTGGAGAGTCGAACTTCACATGTCTGTATATCAGTGTGCGCATGTGTCCGTATACGTGTGAGTTATTATTATAGTAACAATAGAATAACTATATTTCATATATGATCCGACATGCCTGCAACACTCACAGGGTTCTGTCCAGAAGAGTGTCTTGTTTCGGCTGTTTACACTTATTCCATAGGGACCAATAAAGTTATATGCAATCCGTGTTACACTGGCACCGTCCCCCAGCCTCGCCTTGTAGATCTCATTCGGGTTGCGAAGTGTGTGGAACAGCCATCTGCAGATGAGTGAAGTGTGCGAATGGTTGAGAACAACACTCACGTGTATTACTACTACTACTACTACTACTACTACTACTACTACTACTACTACTACTACTACTACTACTACTACTACTACTACTACTACTACTATATACTACTACTACTACTACTACTACTACTACTACTACTACTACTACTACTACTACTACTACTACTACTACTACTACTACTACTACTACTACTACTACTACTACTACTACTACTACTACTACTATTACTACTACTACTAAATAATAATAATAATAAGAAGAAGAAGAACACTTATAAAGCGCCATCAATCTAGACATATCTATTCGGAGGCGCTGTACGTGAGTATGTATACATGAGAATTATAATATTAAGTTTGTTAAGGTAAATAAAATACAAAAAATATTTATAATAAGGTAACAGTAATAAGTAATAAAATAAATAAGTTAGCTAAAGATAATTATTAAAATAAATGGTATATTGATAATAAAATAATGAGTATGGCATTATGTAAAATTAATGTAAAACATGTACCAGATAATAAATAGGTAAAATTAAACTACAAATTAAATAAACTTATAGAGTCTACACTTCACACACAGCCGGAATAGGTGGGTTTTCAATACCCTTTTAAAAGTCACGAAGCAACAGCTTTTGTTCATCTCCGCAGGGAGAGAGTTCCACAGTCGTGGACCTGCTACTGAAAACATTCTACCACCGTATCGGCTGCGAGATAGCTGCACGTAGTAGTAATTGTTTGTGGTTGAGCGTAACATTCTCGTAGCTCTTTGTTCAAGCAGGTCGGTGATGTAAGGCGGCGCCAGTCGATTTTGTGCACGAAACACCAGAAACAGAATTGAGTAGTGCACTCATTTTTTCCACCGGGAGTCAGTGTAGTTTCATGAGAACTGGTGTAATATGTTCAAATCTGTGGCAGCGGACCACTAGTCTAGCGACAGCGTTTTGGACTCTTTGTAGCTTGGACATTAGGCACTGTGGGAGATCATACAGGAGACAGTTCGGGAAGTCAATTCTCGATATAACAAGAGAATATACAAGGCGGACTGCGGCTTTCTGGGTGAGACATGATCGGATCGACGCAATGTTGCTTAGATGGTAGTATGACATACAGCAGACATGTTTGACATGGCTGACCATTGACATTTCTGTGTCAAATATAACGCCGATGTTTCTGCCAGTCAGACTTGGCGTTATGTCGCAGTCGCCAATTTTGATCACGGTGATGTTGTGGTTCGCTCGATTGTTACGTGATGATAGCACAAGTGCGACCGTTTTGTCGTCATTCACCTTTAGCTGATTGTCGCCCATCCACGCACGAACATCGTTTAAGCATTGCTCAATTCGGCGTAATGACAACAATCTGTTAATTTATGTCATCTCAAATTTGATGTATAGCTGGGTATCGTCAGCGTATAGGTGGAAGCCGAAATTGTGCCTCCTAATAATATCACCGATAGGAGCTGTGCACGAAGAGAACAACAGAGGTCCCAGCACCGATCCTTGAGGTACGCCATAAGCGACGCCGGTTTTGCTGGAAGCACCACCTTATAGATAGACACACTGCGACCGATCGGTTAGATATGACCGCATCCATGCTGGCACGGAGCCAGCTATTCCGTAGCGATGTTCTAAACGGCTGAGGAGTATTTCATGGTTTACTGTGTCGAAGGCAGCCGACATGTCGAGTAACACTAGAATTACTCCAAACCGCCGGTCAAGTGCCCCGAGGATGTCATTCTGTACCAGAATAAGCGCAGTTTCCGTCGAGTGATGAGATTTGTAAGCTGATTGATGTCTTTCACGGAGATTGTTAGGTCTGGGGCTCTCTCTTTTTCTCTCTCTCTTCCCCTCTCTCTCTCTCCTCCCTCTCTCTCTCTACTCTACACACTGCGCTCTCTGCTCTCTCTCTCTCTTCTACACACCACCAAACCCTCTCTCTCTACTCTCCCTTTTACTCTCTTCTTTCTGGGGCCTTTTAAATATCCCCATTGTTCCACTCAAAGGCGCATAAAATGCAACATTGGTAAAACTTTATTATATCAAATGCACGTAATAATTAAAATTTGGACGGTTGAACATGAACAAATTATAATCAATGAATAGAACAATACAGCAATATAATATAGTCTAAGCTTGTCAGCAATATAGTAATAGGAAACCGGCGTGAACGCAAACATGCCGTGCCTGTATTGATCGTAACGTATGACACAAGACACGCCGGTGTTCAGCAGGAATGGCTATCCAACATATAGTGTTGGAGGTATAGGTACAAGCTGTAATGCATCAACACTATCAGTCTTGCATAACCAAGATCCTATACCTCTTTGCAAAATCCCGCAAATTGCATAATCAAATTTGACAGATGTTAGTGGTTATCCTCTTTGTTGATGAGTTCATTTAAACTGGATTGATTTTCATTGTTGTGCAGGGCAACAATTAAACGCTTCTTACGAGAGGGGTCACCCTGAAGGTTGAGAAATGAGGTGTTTTAAAGGGGCCCACCTATTAGCCCTTCTGCACTTCAGCATCACTTAAATAAACTACTATCTCTGGCTGAAATGTTGCCGATTTATTGTGGGGTTTTATATATATATATTTTTTTTTAAAATTATTTTTTAAAATTTTTTTTTTTTTTTTTTTTTTTTCAATTTTTAATCCTGTTTAATGTTTGTCTAATTTTTTTACATTGGATTGCTTTAAAAAGAAATAATAATAATAAAAATAAAATGATAATAAAATATAATAATATTAAAAGAAAATAAATAGTAATAGTAGTAATAAAAATTTATTATTATTAAATATATTTTTAAAATTTTTTTAATAATTTTTTAAAAAGATTTTTTGAAAATAATTTTAAAATTTTTTTATTTTATTTTTTAATTTTACTCAAATTTTGTTTTTAATTTATATATATATATATATATATATATATATATATATATATATATATATATATATATATATATATATAATTATATATATATATATAATAATTTATGCAAATGATACTTTATTACCCGATGTTTTAAATGAACTGCGCGTTTGTCATTTAACTGAATTAACTTGACGAGAAAGTAACACGAGTGAGTGTTCACTTACCCGTCTGTCAGGTCTAGAGCTATTCCTATTGCCTGACTGGAAGCCGCGTGTGAAAGGAACGTTTGTCTCCCGCTGCCGTTGAGATTGACAACTTCAATTTTACCTTCGTAGTAAATTGAAAAGTACAGTTTGCCAGCGCCCGGGTCAACAGCGAGTCCTAATACAAGTCCGACATCTGCAATTGTAATCAGCTGACTATGAAAAATGAAACATAATATTATTGAAGTCACTGTTCTGTTCATCGGTTTGATTTTTTTCCATTTCATATGCGTAGATGCGTATACACAGAGATACAAGTGTTCGCACGCGCGCGCAGTCACACACGTGCACGTATATAAACGTGCGTGGTATATGTGCAAATTGAAGGAATATGTCAAGAAAATACACTTGGAAATAGTAAACATAGACGGATTTTGTATTAATGGTAGGTTACACATTTACTAAAAAGCGCATAAGAAAATAGTTGTCTAAGTTGAGTCGAGAAAACTGTCGTAACCGTCGCTGTTTTCTGTTTTGCTTAATGATTCGTTTTTGTTGCACCCCTCATTTGACGTGTCTGAGAGTGCATGGTCTATTTAAACATATTCTTAAAACGAATTGCAATATTACTATAAACAATTATAACATATTATTACAACTAATTCGCCGTACCTCTGCCTTTGATTATTTGTATACATTTTCCAATTCTGTAATTGTTCTTACCGTCTGCCAAATCAGTCGCATATATCAGTCGCTGGGATAAGCAAAATCATAATCATATCGCCAAAGGTTTGACCTGGATAGTGTCACGAATGAATGGTGATGGAAAGGATTGATACGTTCCTGCATAGCGACCACTCAATGAGGCAACCAGCATTGTTGATCTCCATTTGACAACAGCAGGGCCGCAACCCATTCTACAGGCAACAGCTGGCAACGATACACACTATACTGTGATCAGTCGCTTTGTGGACAAACCCCAACACAACAAGTCCCTCTACAGTAGAGGCAAGGGACCTTTCATGGGCAAATCTCAACAGTGAGAATGCCATGTTTCTCTATAGAATATTGCATGTTTGCTGAAAGTAATTGAGCAACACATGGGCCGCGGAGCTGGAAGACCTGTTGACAGAATCCGGCGTGTAAGCTGCGAACACAAAGGAAACTATGCTGGACGGCAAAGCCTGATGTGTGAGTGTGTCCAATGACTGCTACGAAATATAGCAAGATGCACTGTGGCAACCCAAACTTAAGGATGTGGCCGACGTAAAAGAACACTGTGGACTTCATCAGAGCTGAGAGGCACGGTAACTTAATTATCCATCTAAAACATTTGCTGCAGTGCTGCCATGGCTTTCAATTCGTGACCAAACAAATTATGTCCGGTGGGAATCTATGTATCTTGCGGACATGAAACTCCTTAAAAAAGACACCACGGACTCATCCACGATGTTGGAAAGGCCCATGGGATTGGCGACTGAACTGGTGTGTTCATGAACAATGTGACAACTCACTTGAGAGGTTACACAACAAGAGTTGATGTAATATTTGACCAATGCACAGTGAAACATGCTAAATTTACTACCGCAACCGAGCAAGGCAACATGTCCTTGTACTATCGAAGGTCGCGCCGAAAATTGATGTATACTGTGGCCGTCGCAATCCGGATTCAGACGCGAACGCAGCACGGTCGACGTCGTTTTCGGTTACCGTAGGCTTAGTGCCAAAGCACAACGTCAGCGCCTGGCACTTGAATTTCTGGGCATTGACCTGAGTACTTTCGATGCTATCCGCCGTGACAAGTTACTTGAAACACTGCAGACATTCCTCGATGACTCGGAACTATGGGTGATCCGCCTTTTTCCCGCTGATATCTCCCTCGAACACCGCCTCGCGATCTATGTATATTGCGGACATGAAACTCGTCAAAGAGACACCACGGACACATCCACGATGTTGGACAGCCCCATGGGATTGGCGACTAAATTGGTGTGTTCATGAACAATGTAACAACTCACTTCAGAGGTAACACAGTTGATGCAGTAGTTGACCAGTAAACAGTGAAACATGCACACAGTCATCTCGTGTCCCACCTCTCCGCGGGCTGGAGTCAGACTGCTCGAAAGCTATCCGGACGAAAGTATCTCCTAATCCAGACGCGTGTCAAGAGCTGGCCATATGTGGATGCAAGTCAAATAATAGAACGACTCGATGCGGTTACATTAAAACGGAAAAACCCTCAAATGCACCCACGCGTGTCGATGTGACGGGGGTGGACTGTTGAAACCCAGGTGGCCAATAGACTCATGTATACTAGAACATGACACGCTATTCCCATGTATACGTTAAATACTAGGCAAAGTACAACATTCACATGCATACATAATACATATGGGTACATCAAAGAGAAATGACCAAGGGTTCGACGCCATTTGAAATAAAATAAACGTATTTACAGAAAAACGTACTTTTAGCTTTCACTATAATTATGATATACATTTTAACGTGAATGTTTAGTGGTCCATTGCATTAGTCATGAGCAACTATATGAACAAAAATAAATTGGTTGGATAGATATAGTGATTGTGGTCTAAATTACGTAGACAATTATTATCCTTGAAAATCGAGGGTAGCACATACATGCACGTATTTCCACGCGCTGTGAGTGATCCGACTACCGTGTTGTCATGGTATTAAAAAAGATGACAAATAGTTTAATCACATGTTAGCTAGATCACTGATACATTTTATCACAGTTTTTGTTTAACAATTTTGAGGTAGTGTGCTGCTAGCGATTTGAAATAATACTGCAATGACGGCTAGCTGCTGTTATTGTCAAGATCATAGTAGTTATACAAGTAACTTAGACGAACTTACCAGTAACTATTTCTTCGCTGACTAATCCATTCAGTTTGGTCCGGCTGATGTCGGGCTTGTTGCTCCAGTAGATGTACCCATGTGTGTGGTCCACAGCAATGGCTTGAATGTCGCCTGTAGGAACACATGACTTCACATATTGTCATTGTTGCACTGCGCTGCGCTGCGCTGCGCTGCGCTGCGCTGCGCTGCGCTGCGCTGCGCTGCGCTGCGCTGCGCTGCGCTGCGCTGCGCTGCGCTGCGCTGCGCTGCGCTGCGCTGCGCTGCGCTGCGCTGCGCTGCGTTTGCGCTTGGCTTGCACTCGCTGCGGGCTACCTTTTAAAGTCTATGCGTGCGCTGCGCTGCGCTGCGCTGCGCTGCGCTGCGCTGCGCTGCGCTGCGCTGCGCTGCGCCTGCGCCGCGCTGTAGTATATCAGCGTATCCGCCACAGCGATGCGCAGATGCAGAAAGTAGCACGACAATTTCCGACGGCCACCCTTACCCCTCCCTCGTCTCCCTCCCTTCCCTCCCACTTCCACTTCCGTCTTGTCTGTCGCATCGTTGAAAAAGCTCTGGACCAGTCAACCAAATTGCAGATTAGTCCAATCCCCCTCCAGACTGCCCTCTATGAGTCCGCCTCACTGAGTTCACACACGTCAACGCCGCTGATGCTGTCTATCCCCTAGAGAAACCTAATTATTTATTCATGTTCACATTGTTTCAAACGATTGATGCGTTGACTGTGGCTTTTGGTTATATAACGCAGTCGCGGATAATTACACGATTGTTTGTCGCCAGATGAAAGAAAACTCAAGTAGTGCAAATGAATTAGCTTGCACCTGAAGGACTACTTTATGTCGTGTCGTGTCGTGTCGTGTCGTGTCGTGTCGTGTCGTGTCGTGTCGTGTCGTGTCGTGTCGTGTCGTGTCGTGTCGTGTCGTGTCGTGTCGTGTCGTGTCGTGTCGTGTCGTGTCGTGTCGTGTCGTGTCGTGTCTGTTGTCGTGTCGTGTCGTGTCGTGTCGTGTCGTGTCGTGTCGTGTCGTGTCGTGTCGTGTCGTGTCGTGTCGTGTCGTGTCGTGTCGTGTCGTGTCGTGTCGTGTCGTGTCGTGTCGTGTCGTGTCGTGTCGTGTCGTGTCGTGTCGTGTCGTGTCGTGTCGTGTCGTGTCGTGTCGTGTCGTGTCGTGTCGTGTCGTGTCTGTCGGTCGTGTCGTGTCGTGTCGTGTCGTGTCTTGTCGTGTCGTGTCGTGTCGTGTCGTGTCGTGTCGTGTCGTGTCGTGTCGTGTCGTGTCGTGTCGTGTCGTGTCGTGTCGTGTCGTGTCGTGTCGTGTCGTGTCGTGTCTGTGTCTTTGTGTCGTGTCGTGTCGTGTCGTGTCGTGTCGTGTCGTGTCGTGTCGTGTCGTGTCGTGTCGTTCGTGTCGTGTCGTGTCGTGTCGTGTCGTGTCGTGTCGTGTCGTGTCGTGTCGTGTCGTGTCGTGTCGTGTCGTGTCGTGTCGTGTCGTGTCGTGTCGTGTCGTGTCGTGTCGTGTCGTGTCGGTCTGTCGTGTCGTGTCGTGCGTGTCGTGTCGTGTCGTGTCGTGTCGTGTCGTGTCGTGTCGTGTCGTGTCGTGTCGTGTCGTGTCGTGTCGTGTCGTGTCGTGTCGTGTCGTGGGGTTCGTGTAGTGTAGTGTCGTGCGTGTCGTGTCGTGTCGTGTCGTGTCGTGTCGTGTCGTGTCTGTGTTCGTGTCGTGTCGTTCGTGCCCGTGTCTCGTGTCTCGTGTCGTCGTGTCGTGTCGTGTGGTTCTGTCGTGTCGGACATCGTGTTGTCTGTTGTGTTCTTCGTGTCGTGTCGTGTCGTGTCGTGTCGTGTCGTGTCGTGTCGTGTCGTGTCGTGTCGTGTCGTGTCGTGTCGTGTCTTGTCGTGTCGTGTCGTGTCGTGTCGTGTCGTGTCGTGTCGTGTCGTGTCGTGTCGTGTCGTGTCGTGTCGTGTCGTGTCGTGTCGTGTCGTGTGGTGTCGTGTCGTGTCGTGTCGTGTCGTGTCGTGTCGTGTCGTGTCGTGTCGTGTCGTGTCGTGTCGTGTCGTGTCGTGTCGTGTCGTGTCGTGTCGTGTCGTGTCGTGTCGTGTCGTCGTGTCGTGTCGTGTCGTGTCGTGTCGTGTCGTGTCGTGTCGTGTCGTGTCGTGTCGTGTCGTGTCGTGTCGTGTCGTGTCGTGTCGTGTCGTGTCGTGTCGTGTCGTGTCGTGTCGTGTCGTGTCGTGTCGTGTCGTGTCGTGTCGTGTCGTGTCGTGTCGTGTCGTGTCGTGTCGTGTCGTGCGTGTCTGCGTGTCGTTTTGGGTTTTCCTCCGCGTCTGTTTAAATGTCGTTCGTGTTGGTTGGTGGTGTTCGTGTTGGGTTCGTGTGTTGTGTCGTGTCTAACATATGATATTATATGATTATCGTGATATAAGATCATACAGACTGATCTGACGATCGATCCATCTGACTGATCTGACGATCTGTCTGATCGACCGATCTGCACCGATCTGATACCGATCACGACACGATCGATCTGTCTGATCTGATCTGTTTGTCTGATCTGTCGATCGATTTTCCCCGTCTGATCGACGATCTGATCTGATCGACCGTTTTACAGATGAACGATCGACCCGATCTGTCGATCGATCAAATCGATCGATCCGATCGATCACGATCTGACCCGATCACGATCTGAATCTGTCTGATCACGATCGTCGATCTGATCTGATCTGATCTGATCTGATCTATCTGATCTGATCTGATCAGATGTCGATCGATACGATCTGATCGATCTGATCTGATCTGATCGATTTATCTGTCGTCGATCGATCGACGACTAATCACGATCCGATCGACACAATGAACAAGGGCCGATCTGATCTGATCTGATCTGACCCGATCGATCTGATCTGAT
>JAODUO010002380.1:12500-28000 GCA_025642075.2 Ridgeia piscesae
CCACAAGTAGAGAATAGACACCGCCATCATCTACAAAGACATATTTAGACATCTTATGTCAAATATCTTTATTTGTTGTAAGTTATTATTTCACGCAAGCAACTCGGTTTTACCCATGACATCATAATAAGTTGTGTCCACTCCCCCACGAGACTGGCCTCTCCGAGTCCGACCCACTTTGTTCCCATACAAAGCAGCGTATGCTACCTCTCCCCCTAGAGACATATCATAATTTATGCATGTTAACAGCGTTTCAAATGCCTGGCTGGTTAACTGTGGCTTCCGCCAATAGATCCACGTTACTCACAATGAATCGACTGTCTGTCGGTGACATAAAGGTTGAGCAGTGCCAATAATAAGCTGATAACTGCAATTATGAGCAGAAATAATGTTAAGTAGCACTCGAGGATACGACGACACGCGACTAAAATGTCGTATGTGTAAAACAGTGTTTGACTGACTGTACCACAGTGTATGCTTTTATATGTGTGCATTACTTTATATATATATATATATATATATATATATATATATATATATATATATATATATATATATATATATATTCTGATGATTTTTTTCTTTAATATATATTCAAACACGTAACCATGATTACGAAATAAAAATAACGATACTGAATTCAACAATTGAATTGAGAAGTAATGAAATGACTGTGCTTGCAATAATTAGTTAGGAATAACGCCAAAAACCACTACAAACAATTTACAAACAACTACTAATAGGAATAATGGATTTAAACGTGAATGCAAAACTCTTCTACTTAAGAAATATTTTGTTTTGTAACTATAAACAAAACATACCAAATATAAATATGCTATTGAAGGAATTGCAACACATTTACAACATTACCGGTGGCTCCGTTGACGTTGGCGCCGACCAACGAGACCAGGAGTGTGACGGTGAACAGCAGTCGTCGTGCGGGCGGCGACTGGGTCGCACCCGACAGTCGCCGCATGACTCTTCCTCTCGCGTCAGTCTTCTCTCCTCCAACTCACTCAACCCTGCTTCTACTGCGGACTTTCCCAGGCTCACTTTCCTCGCTCCACGTATACTGCGAGATACGAACTTCTTTGCCGTGTTTTACGTCTGTGTGTGTTGATGTCCAGCAGGCCTACTGGACGTGTGTGGTGCTGGTTGTCTGGGCATGCATAATTTAAGAAACTGTACAACAGTGATGGGAAGCACCACGTACACCACCAGTGACGTATGTCCTGGATACAGCATTCTCATAACACGGTTACCGCTACATGAATAATCTAAGAGACTGTACAACTGTGATGAGAAACACGTACTCGGCTCGCTGGAGTCCTCATTGTGATATGGCTGAAATCAATAACCATGTTGTGATCAATGACAAAATGACAATCTGAGTGCACAGCTAAAGGATAAACACTATTTATTGCAGTCTTTCGCTATTCCAATCAGACGGTGCATTAGGGTGGGAGGGTACGGCGCATAAGATTGTATGTATGGCTTACGAGCTGTAGCGTACGGCAGAAAAGCTGGAGGATATGTCGGTAAATTGCAGGATAAAACGGATGAAATGGCACGGCCGACAAGTTGGACGGTACTGCGTTCTAGTTGGAGGGTATGGCGTATCCAACGTGATGCATGGCGGACCGGATGGAGTGTACGGCGGATAAGCTGTAAGGAACGGCGGATAAGTTGGAGGCTACTGCAGGCACTCGACCGAAGAAATTGATTGATATACGTCCTCCTTGATCTTACTCCGCCTTTGACACCGTGGACCACGTTATACTATTGAAACAAATGAAATCTATCGTCATTGATGAATCAGCGCTGGCGTGGATAGCATCCTACTTGTCGGATAGAACACTTGCTGTTAATATTGAGGATGCCATTTCTCGCCGACAACAACTGAACTGTGGTGTACCTCAGGGATCGGTACTTGGTCCGGTACTGTTTACCATCTACTGCATGCCACTCACTGCCATATTCGCTAGACACCACTTGAAGTACCATATGTATGCCGATGACACTCAACTTTATGTTGACTTCCCTCGAAAGCAGCCTTGTGACGCAGATATTGCTACTTGTCGAATCGAAGCATGCACCATCGACAACAAGTGTTGGATTACGAGCAACCAGCTGCTGCTGGATGAGGCGATGACTGAAACAATTGTTTTCTAAGCCCGTAACGCCAGAGTCCCATCTGCATTTACGACAGTCGACGTGAGTGGGTGTCACAAAACGCTTCGGCCGACAGCACGGGACATCGGTATTTTCCTGAAAAGCGGAATGGACATGTCGATACAAGTTGCGTGTACATGTCAGGCTGCATACTTCCAACTACACAATATCGTTAAGATACGCCACTGCCTAACCATTGATGCGTGCAAAACAATCGTGCACGGTCTAGTGACAACGAAGCTAGACTACGGAAATGCTGTGTTACGTGGCATCAATGGACGATTGTTGCAGAAACTGCAACGAGTGCAATTGTGCAAGTGCGTGTAATTACGCAGCAACGGCGCCGAGACCACCTCCACATCATGTTCATTAGAAGTGAATTACAATATTCCAGTCGACTATTAATCAAATCAACTGATATTGTTTTAGCAGACGATAAAGATATATGACGCCGGATTCGACGGAAATCACGTTTATGATAGAAACATGATTTGCAAAATTGTGAAATGTACTGAAGAAAGTTGAAATGTCAAAAAGGCTACACTTAAATTCCGAAAGGTATCAGATAGTGATGTATATTTACCTTGTATTATAACTGAAAAAATAGTCAACAATCTTGTTTCGTTGTTGTTCTGTACAATAATAATACATCAGTTTTAGAGACATTACGCTTCAATTCCACGAAATTATGTCAGTAGTACAGTAATTATTTACATTTGACATAAAAGTATGTATGTATCCCTTGGTGAAAGTGATATATAAACTTGTGTGTCATCGGGAAATAAGTGATGATTTATGTTATGGGTAGTAATGTCTCGACTAAGTGATGTAGTGTATAACCTAAAAAGAACAGGACCAAGGACAGACCCCTGTGATACTCCAAATAAAATATATTTGGAGCACTAGAACCAGATATGTTAATTCTTAGATATCGGTTTGACAAATACGAGCTAAACCACAGAATGGCTTTGCCAGAAATTCAAAAATACCTGTGTAAGTATTGCAAGAGTATGTTTCTTGACGATGTTATTACGACCAGTGTCTCAGTCGTTTTAGTAGATATTTAGCCAAAGGTGACAGGATGGAAAGTGTTTTCTTGGAAAATTTGATGTTCTGATTTGACGAAATTGTTGTCATTACATGTTATATATGCAGTGGATATGTTCTGAACCCTTTTTTAGGATATGTAGTAAACGTTGTATTTGAAGCCGGTGGCGAAATCAAAAGTGGTTCCCCCGTTAACCCGTTTTTATTCGAATGTACACGGGCACACACTTGCAGGCGCGCACATACACCCGTACTCTCTCATGCACACGCACGTACACTCCTACTTTTGTTCTGTATTTTCTCTGGCGGTTAGTGTCCGAAAAGATCAACTTCAACGGTAAAAGGTTAATCTTTTAAAAGAACACCAATACACATAGAAACACGCGAACGCACACGCGAACGCTCATGCACAGGAACTATAAGAATTGGCGCAGACGCAAAAGGTCACTGCTTTGCCAGGAAGTTACGCTTTGCGCAACTGCGGAATCTCAAAAATAGTGGTCACGTGATTGCTCTTTCCGCCCAACAACGAGACAATGTGAAGGCCGTAAGATGTATACGAAGGGGAAGTGGATTTGCTGTAGGTAACTTTTACAAATTCTTTCGTCGTTTTTTCCTCGCCGTCTATACCTGCTCGTTATCGACACCCTTACTATTAAATCACTTCAATGTTGCTGTAGTAAACGGCCACGATGAC
Source organism: Ridgeia piscesae (assembly GCA_025642075.2). Lineage (NCBI taxonomy): Eukaryota > Metazoa > Annelida > Polychaeta > Sabellida > Siboglinidae > Ridgeia > Ridgeia piscesae. The sequence continues at coordinate 16,417 of JAODUO010002380.1, forward strand.
ATCGAGATGTGGACTAACGGACCTGCAAACTATACAGCGCGCGCGAATCGGCCATCGGAATGGAACTCGAAGAGACTTTCATATTGAACGTCGGTCGCAAGGGAAGAGACGGCGGATTCAATTCAAGTTGACGAGGCAGCTGCCGAACTTACGCTACAGTGACTTTATTCACAATTATTGGACGTTAAATGATGCGGTTGCTTTGTGTGTAGATTAGGGTAATTTATTTTCGGTAATCATGGTCGGGAGGAGAGTGAACTCCTTTCGCTGTTGAAGCATTGGGAAATCAGAGTTCCTCCTCCCCGAAAGAATAACAACACATCAAAATAAAACCAAACAAAATAAAACAAAACAAAACGGATAATCCCAACACTATATCAGACGACAGCGCCATCTAGCGGGTAAAACACCCTGCTGCTGCTGCTGGTGCTGTTGCTGCTTGCTGCTGTTGCTGCTGCTGTTGCTGCTGCTGGTGGTCTGCTACTAACGCCGGCTAAGCGTGCATTTTCTTTGCGCTGAAATAAAACACAAGTTCTCCTTTAATATTGTCATAACCAATATTGTTTAAGTAAAGATGGATAATATCCCTTAAGTAAAGACAAGTTCATCACATAACTTATACAAGTTGGTAAACAGGTGTTTGAACATTATTACGATCAACTTATCATTATGTTTTTGATAATCGCTTCGCGGTGTTGTTGCTTGCGCATTTTCCGTTGGCTCCGCCCTTCTTTAATATGGCGGTGCTAATCACGATGTCTTGTGAATCCCGTGTTGCACAGTGGGCTACAATACGAGGCCTACAAGTAGAAACAGGGCTGGGGCTAGGGCTGGTAATATTCGGTTATTTATGGATGTTCGTGAAACATTTGATTGACAACAGCACGTTTCATTCGCTACTCACATTCATGGCTTGATTTGTTTATTGCCAGATTAAATTGCAGTAATATTAACTAAGTATTTGCTGCTGATGGATTACCAGTTAATAATATTATTGTAATTGTCGAATTGTATTCCAAATTCGTGTCAGAACCTTCAAAACATTGACATTCCGACCAATAAGTAACATAAACATTGACACTCTTCATGAAGATTTTGAACGTGCTGATTTCTTGAATAACCCAAAAGATACACTATGTGAGCTAGTAAATCAATACTAAGTAACTTATTCTTGAAAAACATGCCGCAAACCACCAACACCTTCGGTGTCATTAGAAGTATTACGAGGTAAACGTCGTCGACGATACCATGACCGTATTTAGCGACGAACGCGTTCCCCATTGAATCGGTCCCGTTAAGTTAAACAATTAAACATATGCAATCATACGATGACATAATCAAATACTGACTATTATACAAATTTCATTTCAGTCCATACAAAAAATCCTAGCCAATTATGATCTTGACCCTTTTCTAGCATTTCTACTAATACGTTGCCTTGATCAACTGATTCATCCTAAAACAACTATTATTAATGTGCCAAAGCAGTATGGTGTTGTTCCTGATGCTTTCAAGCAAGCTTTGGTCAATCCTCTTATTAAAACAAAATTGGTAGAAATGAACTAAAGAACTATCGTCTTATATCTAATTTAAGTTTTTTTGTCGAAGGCATTGGACAAGTTTGTAGCAAATGGTCGCCATGACCACATTTCTTCCCAGCACTTGTCACATTATCTACAGTCTGCATATAAACGATTCCACTCAATTGAAACGGCTCTTCTTAAAATACATAATGATACAGTATGCAACATGAATAACTGAAAAATTGATCGTGCTTACCTTGCTAAATCTTTCTGCTGCGTTTGGTAGAGTTGATCATGACATTCTCTTGCAATACTTACACAGGCGTTTGGAGTTTCTGGCAGCCATTCTGTGGTTTAGTTCATATTTGTCAAACCGATACCAAATAATTAACATATCTGGTTCACGCTAGTGCCCCAAATGTATTTTATTAGGAGTATCACAGGGATCTGTCCTTGATCCTGTCCTTTTTAGCTTATACACTACATCACTTAGTCGATACATTACTACCCATAACATAAATCATCACTTATTTGCCGATGACACACAAGTTTAAATATCACTTTCACCAACAGATACACACATACTTCTACGTCAAATGTAAACTGTTGCTTTACTGACATCTTTTCGTGAATGGAATCAACTAAATTGAAGCGTAATGTCGATACAACTGATCTAATTATTATTGGTACAAAACAACAACGAAAGAAGATTGTTGACTACTTTCCAGTTAAAATACATGGTATATATACATCAATATCAGATACCGTTGGAATTTAAGTGTTGTCTTTTTGACACTAATTTCAGCTTTCTTCAGTGCATTTCACAATTTAACAAATCATGTTTCTATCACAAACGTGATTTCCGCCGAATCCGGCGTCATATATCTTTATCGTTTGCTAAAACAATATAAGTTGCTTTGATTAATAATCGACTGGAATATTGTAATTCACTTCTAATTAGCATTGCCAAAATTACTAATCTAAACACCACCGGGTACAGAATTGTTTACCCCCTGTTTCTCACGATCACTTCCGCTACATAAGCATTTACATTGGCTTCCAGTTGTATAGCGAATTAAATGTTATATGGCTAATGATACATACCGTATTTTCTCTACTCGGCAACCGACATACTTAGTTAATCTACTACAGTACTCTTATATATCTAGGACCCTTAGATCATCCGTTTCCACACAACGTTTTGGTCCTAAGGAATAGGTTGCATATTGGCAAACGTGCTATATTTGTGGATGCGCCAACATGTTTGAACCAACTCTCTATTATGATGACATCTGAAACAATAAACACCTTTCGTACAAAACTGAAAACATATTTGTTTGAAATAAATTTTTCGCCACAGGTTCTCGGCGGTTCCGTGCTCCAATGGCAACGTTTGCCTGTCCCCGTGTATGACTAGCCAAATAATTGTGTTTGTTTCGCCTGATGCTGCAGACGTCTCTAACTGACTTCCATTATCTGGAAATAAATAATGCATATATATCATATTTTATTAATCAGTTATTATTCAATACATCCATATGGTGCATGGTATGACATTATAATAATCATTCATGCATATAAAAGTGTGCGAATCCCCCACAACATTCTCGGTTAACTGTAAATGTGAAAATGTTCATTATGGTTGCATGTGGTGAGTTTGCATTAATTATGTTAGGTTGCTTTTATTACCCTATAACTGTAATCAGTTTGTAACATATTTTTAATGAAAAAGTAAAACCCAATATGTACAATATTGAAACTGTAACTATTTAACAACAAATAACATATAAACAAATTTGAATGTGACAACATTTACAGGAACACCAGTTGGCTTTTGTAGATACAATTTACAATGTTCAATATATATATATATATATATATATATATATATATATATATATTAAAAATAAAAACATTATTATAATTTCGTTTAGGGGCAAATTCAAGTCCAGCAAATTTAGTTTCCTTGCATCACTCAGCAGCAAGAAACATTAGAAGATGGCGCCATCTAGTGGCTGTACTTACAGCCTGAGCTGTCAATCATCGCCAGAAAGACAGTAATGATGAACATGATGACTACGATGATGATGGACCACACGATGCGCATGCCGGTGTTGCCACTGCAGCAGAGATGTAACATAATCATCATTCGACGTCTAACACTGGATTCCTAGATATCAGACAAACTGAGTCATTGATTTTAACAGTTCAGTTTGTTGGGAGAAATCCAGTTACATTGGTTTAGAAGCATGGCTAACTGGCCATTAGTGGTGAAGGCATGTATACAGCATGTTGGACTAGTACCTACTCGTAAATCAATACACAGGGGTCATTGGGCATGACCCCCCGTTGTCTAATTCTTTAGATTTTGCCTGCATTATGCCTGAATTATATCTTATCCATGCCTCCATTTAGGTATGGTGAGGAATTGATTTTGATGAAACATTTCCGGCTTTCCACTGACCTCATGACCCCTGCACTCACTGACAACGTGACCTCTGCAGTCTCACGGACACGGTGACCTTTGCAAACTCACCAACCCCGTGACCGGTGCCGTTTCACTCACCCTTTGCACTGTATGAACACGTTGAGTCCACTCAAGACACAATTTGGGATTTGTGTTGCAAAACCTACAATACTGAGAAAGTAGTTCCGGTACATGACAACGTCCGTCTCATTGCCTGCCAACTTGTAGTCCACAAAGTACTGCAAACAACCACAATAGGACGAGGATAAAACATGACTAAATGACACGTTATACATGACTAAGACCATTATAATAAAACGTAAATATTGGTTACAACATAAATTATTATCATCATCATTATAACTTACATAAATACTATTACTAATGTATTATTAAAGAGGAACTCCAACTTCGTAGATTGAGGCAATGTATAATAGACTTATTTAAGAAACTAAAACTAATTAGAGTACAGTAATAATATACAAATATGTAAAATAAATCAACATTAAAAGTTGGCAAAACAGGTAACACTAAATATAGAAATATTGACCATTACAATAAATAAAATTGAAAATAACTTAAGATATACATTAACACAAAGGCTAATGTTCCCCAAACCTTTTGTGTTCTGGATGAACAAATAGTTGCTGCGAGCGCATTCCAGGCTCATGCAGCCATGGTACAGAATGCCCTGTCACTAACAGGTTCTTAGTGGTTTACTGGTTCTATTCCAGCACATGCTCTTATCGTTAAAACAAAGGTGTAAAAAAAAAAATTAAAACCTTTGTTAACGGCTGAGTGAGGCAACTATAATAATAATATAACTAATAATAAATAAATAACGGTATTTGTCTACGCCATATATCTAGCAATAAAACAATTCAGAGGTGCATTACACTCTACAGGAATATAGAGATTACCTTAAAGTTAAAAAATAGAGATGGAGTTGTAAAATACATTGATCAGTATAATAATAACTTTATTGTTCATAGAATGGAGATACATGTTGCACAGAGGAGAGTGCATAATAACGACATTTAAATATATGTACACAATAAAATCAAGTACACAGACAGTGGCTGTTAGTAGCATTTAGTGAGGTGCATCAATAAAATAGAATTGAGTGCACTATCCCAGCAGCGAACAATAAATAAATTGATAAAATATTGGAATATGCTAAAACGATATGCCAATATTATCAGATAGATAAATAAATATGATAAAACAACATGGTAACGTTATGAGAAATATTAAAAATTGAAGTAGAGGCTGAGTGACGTACCGAGTTAGCTGTGATGAACATGTTCCAGGGCATCAATGTGGCTATCCCATGGAGCAGCAGGATGAAGTAAACCATCCTCCGTCTGAAAAAGGTCAAATATTGAATGAAAATGTGCACAATGTTCACCATAGGAAACAAGTCGAATGCCGTATAGGGTAAATCTGCCAGTTACAGGAGAGTCAGTGGGATTCAGACAGATCAATTACATCATTATGATGTCAATATTATTCACCAGGTGATGCCACCAACGTGTAGCATCAAAGAAGTTATGCTAAGCTTGAAACTAGATGGCGCCACTCGTTCTTATATAATTTTATTAGAATGTTAGATAATGTATCTAACAGGTGGTCATGTCTGATAGCCAGCATATTTACCCTACATTTAATTCACGACTTCCTAAAATGTGAAGTTTCATGACTTCCTATTACGTGAAGAGATTCAGTAGCATTTTTTCCTGAAAGCGAAATATATTTTAAATGTACATATTTCACTCAAAACACTTCTATTTTAATTGATTAAATACATAAATCAACTGATCATTTGATTTATGCATTCAATTAATTAATCAATTACAATAAAAGTGTTAGAACAAAACTAACCACAGCATATTTTGCGTATGGATATACTATGCAATGAGCAGTGTGCTCATTGCATGTACTTATATAAGGATATACGAGAAAGAAAATGGGATAAAGATGAAAGAAATAACTACAAGGCTCATCCCATTTTTATTCTCTTGCCTCCATTGCACACGGATCGCCACAACAGGAATTAGGCCGAGGACCAATGTGTGACTAACCTTGTCCTCATTAAAGGACGCATGCTCACACACACATTTAAGTAGGAGTTAGCGTTGTTTTGATTAATCGATTGCGTTGATGACTGGTTGTACCAATCGATTAAAGTCTTGAGTGATCAATGTTCTTCTCACCAGGATGTAGAAGTTTCTTATTATGGAATGAGCGAGGCTGAATGTAGGTACACTCAAATAGGAACTGGTGTGTCAGATGACAATATGTACACTGCCTGCTTGCCATCTCTCACATGTCTGACCAGGAAGTAACGCTGGTCTCTGGGAATAAAATCCAGTGGGTTACTAACTTACTTGCTTCTATTACCCGGCTCTGTGAGGCGGTAACATTTTTTCGCCCCTCACATCCGCTCGAGATATTAATGCTCTGCCAATGTTGCCACCAGGGCAGCCTAACCCTGGAATAGGGCACAGATTAGAGATGCTGATTAGCTCGCAGGCCTATGAAATAAAATAAGGATATACTTCTATAAGATAATACTAAAATATTACAAGTATTCAACATTAAACTTACATCCACACAAAAATGTACAGAAATACAAACTTGCAGTTGTTTATGAAGCAGGTATTATGGTAGGATTAGCCTCGATTACCCATGCTCGGTGAGTTGGCACCATGTTTAGCCCATCACAAGGATAACATTCAGAAGCCGGCTAAGTGACCAGACTGTCTTCTAGGCAAAGTTACACAACCGATGGACAGTTTGTTAAGTGAGACTTGTGGGCTACAGACCATCACCCTGTGAGTCCACGACAGTGTACACATTTACCCGTTGTGTGGGATCTTTTAATTCCTTTTGACCAGATGGAACTGACCAAAAGCTTTTGATGTATCTGACAATCTCGGGCATCGTGAGGCTAATGAGACTGCCTAAGTTTTGAAATGACGGCAGGTGGACAAACCACCGTCTACTCGACTGACAGTCTGGCGTTCTACCATGTGACCACCGCCCTACATTTGTGAGAAGACAACAATAAGACCTCCAGTCACCTGTCCTCATTCTCTGGCTGATCCTCCATCCCTGCAACAACACATAATCCCATAGATAATCCCTGCGACCACACATAATATAATGGATAATGTATACAACAACACACAATCTCATGGATAACCCCTGCAATAACACATAATCCCATGGATAATCCATGTAATAACACATAATATCATGGCTAATCCCTGCAACAACACACATCCCCACGGATAATCCTTGCAACAACACATAATTCCATGGATAATCCCTCAATAGCACATAATCCAATGGATTATAAATCAGATTATGTATTGCTGCAAGGTTTATCCATGGGATATTTTATTGCCTGTATTACTCATGAGATGTGTTGTAACAGGAGTTCTGTTACAACACATCTCATGAGTAATACAGGCAATAAAATATCCCATGGATAAACCTTGCAGCAATACATAATCTGATATATAATCCCAACTACAACACACCGCATGCGTAATCCCTGCAACAAAACACAATCCCATGTGTAATCCCCACAACACATAATCCCATGGATTTTTCATGCAACAACACATACTCTTGTATTTAATCCCCGCAACAACACATACACTCATGGGTAATCACTGCAATAACACATACATACATAATCCCATTATTTATTAATACAGTGATTAAACTGTCACAACATCCCAAGAGCACTTTCACGTTAATGCTTACAGGCATCAGTTTTAATATAAAAACTGTTTCACCTCTCCTTTTGAGTGACTGGTAATTAACTATATAAACAACGCAATCTGCAATTTAATTTAACACTTGTTTTACTGCACAATCAGATACTATGTTGATATAAGTCTCACCCTGTATGAAGCGACTGTATAAACCTCGTTACAACTCCAGAACCTTGCAATATTTAGCTCAATATTTACTTTGTTGAATTAATTGCAATGTTTACTAACAATTCTCTGTAGCTGTTGTAATAAATCTAAATTAACAACAACACGACCACTAGACTTTCACATTCACATGACTGAATCTCAGTCTATGACCATGAATGTTCTTAGATTGTGAATTGTATTCCTGTGCACAATAATGATAATGCTATGCACAACATGAGTCACATTATCATATGATGTGACGAATTTACCGTAATCAACAACAAACAAATCATGTTAATCCACTTAAGACCACTCCTAGATTATCTAATTCAGATCACTTCTTGGGGTAATCCCTTACATAAAGAAAACATCTGCAGAGTAATTCATGTTCAATGTCCATTACATCAGTGAACTAATTAACTGACCAGGCTTTATTTCAAACAACTATGATATTGGAAGGTAAATTAGCTTTGACAAGTCTGCTACTTTCTGCAAATCTGCACTTGGCTTGTTTCAATCGTAAATGCTTCTTAAAACGACATTTGTAGAAATAGCAGAATTCGGTACACAGAACAGGATTGTTGAACAACTATAATGTAACATGGCTAACATTGAAAACAAAAAAGTCATGAAGTCTGACAAGACCATGAATCACAATTGAGATAACACTGCAGAAGATTATAATGTACGAAGAATTGTGGGAAAGATGTGCCAAGAACTTGGCTCCACGCAGTTCCTGATGAGGAAGTGGTGTGGACTGGACATTTATTAAGAAAAAACAAACAATAAGCATCACAAGACAGTCTCTGATTCATAGCTTTATCTGGAAACCCATTGTACAGCAGTCATTTGGACAAGCTTGTATCAATTTGGGTGGGCAGAAATTTGGACGGGCAACAGCTGTTGTGGATTGGTAGAAATATCACTGGATGGGTAAAAAAGGAGCACAAACTCTCAAAAACCACATAATATTGTCAGTTACCTGGATATGCCGTGAAAAAGGGTCTAAATGGTTGTCACGTGTATTTGTAGTTGATTTCTGGTCATAAAACACGTCTCAACTGGTTTGTATGTATGTGTTGACATCCACGTGTCTACCAAATAAAATACGACTGGCAAACTGTTATCCTGGTTAGAGCACTGAGCTGAGGGAGATTGTCCTGTCCCCTGGTAGGGTTGTTGTAAAACTGGCCATCTTGGATGGGAGGAAACATCACTGGATGGGTGGTGGTAAGGTAAAGAAATCTTATACAATCATAATGTTTTCAATTATTGCGTGAAAACACGTGTCACACGTTTATTTGTAGTTTGTTCTGGTTATTATACACCCTTGACTGGCTTGTGTGCATGTCAGTTAATATGCACGTGTCTTCCAAAAAAGTTAACTGGCAAACATTTGATGCTACATAAAGGCCTGTTGTATGGCATAAATATGTTGTGTTTCAACAAGGTGTAGGTATATAGTAGGTAGACAATGTTAATGTTTTAGGTTAGTTATGGCCAAGCCAAAGCTTGCATGCACGCGTACGTAAGCATGGACGCATGCACACACATCTACCAGAAGGGTTTGGACTGGCAACAATTTGATCCTGCATAAAGCCATCTTTGATTTAGCCTCGATTACCCAGGCTTCTGAAATCTGCCTGGATGAGTTATGCTCTGCTGATGTTACCACCAGGGCGGCCTTACTCCAGAAAAGGGTAGAGATGCTGATTGGTTCTCAGACCAAATATGAAATAAAGATACTTTTTTTATTAGATAATATTGTTGCGCAATCTGCAATTCGACGAAGGTTCTAACAGATACGAATTACCCGTATCCGATACGGATTTTGGCGGGTTTTTAAGTGATACGGCCGTACTCCATTTTGATACGGATTTTAACTAAATTTATGGAGAACAAATTTTTAACCACATCATGTCCTGTCCTTGTATGCGTCACAAAAACTATACAGCATAATGGAATAATCGTTTACTGTTAGTGACTAAGTAAATCGATTCGAAACGAAGGAACTAAACCACCGATTAGTTCATTGTAGAGCATAATAGATGGCGCGCTGGTAAATTTTAGTTCTGAAAACTGCGGCAGGTGTCTCAACGTCATATATATAAATGTATGTATATATACATGTTTATTCTTGACATGTATAATATATGTATATATATTTATGTTATATTATTTAAAATAGTTATATTGGCAACATATATATTTGGCCCACCTTAATCGCTGAACATTTGGGGGTAGAGTTTGGACCCAACACTGCTTGCCTGATTCCTAGAGTGACACGATGCCGCTTGTTCCGCCGTAGGCGATGTAAGTATCCAACAGGGCGATCAGGCTGCAATCCAAGGGTTGACAGGGCAAACAAAAATTAATAATCTATAATGTGTTTGATGGCTAATGCCTATTAAAATATCAACACTAGGGTGCAAAATGACAGAGCCCGGCAGGATGAATATTTACTGGACTAAGATCAAGTTGAGGGCTGCGACCAAACAAGCAATTTATTTAGTGATTTTCCACTAGGTAGTCGGAAGTATATATCTGAACTCGTATAATTGTTATTAATTTTACGACTAGACCAATGTAGAGTTTATAAGAGAAGGGAGTGATCAGTCTCGCTATATATGACTTTAAATTGGTTGTATGAACTAAAAAGGTGTGAGGATATTTCCTATGCTGACACCCTCAGGCAGAAAGGCGTCCCCCACCGATCGACGCCCATGCTGTGTAGAACTTCCCAATCCAACATTTTGGCAAATACATTTGTCATCACTCAAATGGGAATAAGTTACACAAAGTGCAGGAATCTGCCGCTTCTGCCGTAGGCGATAAGCATCAAGCAGGCGATTGGTGAAAGTGCAACACAAATTTCATCATTTACAATGTGGTTGATGGCTTGAGCCTATAAATATGATCAACACAAGGTTGTAAACTGGTAGAGCCCGGTAGCGGCGCAGCCCGGCATGATTATCATTTACTAAAGTAAGATCAAGTTGCGCGGTGTGGCCAGCCAAGCAATTTATCTAGTCGATTTTCTAATAGGTGGTGGGAGTTTATTGTCTAGCTAGTCCCGTGTAGCGGCTTTTAAGAGAGAGGAGTGGTGAATCAGGCTATATGCGGGTGAGTCAGGCTAAACGCGGTCTCGACGTTAACTGTCTCGCAAACTACCGTCCGATATCGAACTTAAGTTTTCTGTCGAAAACGCTGGAAGGGTACGTCGATAAGGAACTACGCTACTATCTTGACATTAACGGTTACAACGACCCATTCCAGAACGCGTACCGGCCCAAACACAGCACAGACACAGCACTAGAGCGGATACACGAAGACCTGATGCAGGCGGTGGATTCACGGCGTGGCGTACTGCTTGTGCTGTTAGATCTTAGCGCAGCATTTGACACCCTACACCACAGCACTCTCCTGCGTCGTCTTCGTGCAATAGGACTAAGCCAGACAGTCCTCGCTTGGTTCATGTCATACTTAGTTGGCCGCACAAACTCAATTAAGATACGCGACGTGACATCTGCTCCGGTATTTATTCAACACGGTGTTCCACAGGGCCGGTCCTATAGGTCCAGTACTATTTAACATCTACCTGTTACTACATTCGGACATCTTTAATTGCCACGAGATCCGTTATCATATATATGCAGATGACA
>JAODUO010002381.1:0-21777 GCA_025642075.2 Ridgeia piscesae
AAGTCTTAATGTACATTCGTTCCAAACTAACCTTTTCCGCTCGCTTCAACTTGGGAATCTTTCTTTTCGCTTTCTAGAAGAAAGGAGAAATATTGTATAGGTGCAAACAGTTCGCAAAAAGAGAAAGTGAAACATCAATAAAATATTAATATAATACCATACACATTTTGAAAAATGAAGAATATGTAAATTTAAACCCTATATTTGCTAGTTGTTGTTTAACACATATGGTATCTTCTTCTAATTGAGTTTCATTTAGGTTAACCCGGTAGGATTGTACGTCAATTATTACAATATATTTTATTCGTTATTCCCCAAAACAAACAAAAAAAATGGAAAAAAAAAATAGAGCAGATGAGCGTAAATTTCTCTCGAAACTAAGCATCGCTATTGATTTGTCTGCAATAATCGTGTTCACAACTATGTTTTGACATTTGCTATTGTCACCACAGTGAACACATGTCATAACATTTTATCGAATAAAAAAGTCGATCAGAAACTCAAAATTGTGTGTTTTAGCTAAATATAACCAATCACATATATTTAGTATAGGATTATGCTATATTGCCTCTGGACAAGAGTAATACATGCCCGACAAATGCAACAACAAAACGGGTCAAAACACACAGAAAGTATCAAGGTAACTTCGTTCCAAACTAAACTTTTCCCTAGCTTCAACTTGGGGAAACTTTGGTTTCGCTTTTTAGATGTAAGGGAAAAAAATAAAAATTTACAAAAAGAGAAAGAGAAACATCAATAAAATATTAATATAATATCATACGAATTAAGGAAAATACAAAAATATACATTAACCATATCATTTCCTACCTGTTTGTTTAAAATGTACGGTATCTTCCTCTATGTGGATATCAATATGCGAACATGCAGGTAGGACTGTACGTCAATTATTTTAATATATTTTATAGGTTACTGAAAACAATAATATGACAATGTTGCCTCTGGAGGGGTTCCAACTTGGCAAAGAATAAAATGACATACTACATAAAAAAAGCATTGAGCAGATGAGCGTACATTTCGCCAAATAACCCTTTGCTATGGATTTATCTGAAATAATCATGTTCACATGTATGTTTAAACGTTTGCTATTGTCACCACATTGTACATATATCATACCATTTTATAGAATAAAAAAGTCGATCAGAAACTGCAAATGGTGTGTTTTAGCTAAATATAACCTGTCACATATATGTAGTATAGGATTATCCTATATTGCCTATGGACAAGAGTATACATGTCGCCCGAAAAAAAAATGGCAAAAAACCCTTTTAACCCCAATTTTTCCCCTAGCTTCAACTTTGGGATCTTTGGTTTCGCCCTTTTAGAAGTAGAGAGGAATATTTTATAGTAGCAAACAGTTCACGAAGAGAGAAAGTGAAACAAAAAAAAAATTAAAAATATTAATTTAAAAAAAAAAAATAAAAAAATATCATTTGCTACCTGTTTGTTTAACATGTAGGGTATCTTCCTCTATGTGAGTATCAATATGCGAACATGCAGGTAGGATTGACCCCAATTATTATAATATATTTTGTTTGGGTTTTTCAAAAGAAAAATATGACAATGTTGCCTCTGGAGGGGTTTTAACTTGGCAAGAATAAAGTAAAACAAAAAAAATAGAGCAGATGAGCGTACATTTCGCGCGAAACTAACCTTCGCTATGGATTTATCTGAAATATCATGTTCACAGGTATGTTTAAAACTTTGCTATTGTCACCGCAGTGACTCATATCATATATTTTAAACGAATAAAAATGTCGATCAGAAGGCTTTTTTTTTAAAAAAAAAAATGGTGTTTTTTTTTATTTTTAGGTAAAAAAATTAAAAAACCAAACAAAAATTAATGTACATTCGTTCCAAACTAACCTTTTCCGCTCGCTTCAACTTGGAAAACTTTTTTTTGCTTTCTAGAAGAAAAGGGGAAATATTTATAGGTGCAAACAGTTCGCAAAAAGAGAAAGTGAAACATCAATAAAATATTAATATAATACCCTAAATTTTGAAAAATGAAAATATGTTTAACCTAAATTTTTATTTTTTTTAAACCCTATGGTATCTTCTTCTAATTGAGTTTCATTTAGGTTAACCAGGTAGGATTGTACGTCAATTATTACAATATATTTTATTCGTTATTCAAAACAACAATATGTTGCCTCTGGAGGGGTTTCAAATTGGCTAAGAATAAAGTGACAAAGTCATAATAAAAAAAATAGAGCAGATGAGCGTAAATTTCTCTCGAAACTAAGCATCGCTATTGATTTGTCTGCAATAATCGTGTTCACAACTATGTTTTGACATTTGCTATTGTCACCACAGTGAACACATGTCATAACATTTTATCGAATAAAAAAGTCGATCAGAAACTCAAAATTGTGTGTTTTAGCTAAATATAACCATCACATATATTTAGTATAGGATTATGCTATATTGCCTTGGACAAGAGTAATACATGTCCCGACAAATGCAACAACAAAACGGGTCAAAACAACACAGAAAGTATCAAGGTAACTTCGTTCCAAACTAACCTTTTCCGCTAGCTTCAACTGGGACTTTGGTTTCGCTTTCTAGAAAGGAGAAATATTTTATAGGTGCAAACAGTTCACAAAAAGAGAAAGAGAAACATCAATAAAATATTAATATAATATCATACGAATTAAGGAAAATACAAAAATATAAATTAACCATATCATTTGCTACCTGTTTGTTTAAAATGTACGGTATCTTCCTCTATGTGAGTATCAATATGCGAACATGCAGGTAGGATTGTACGTCAATTATTTTAATATATTTTATAGGTTACTGAAAAAATAATATGACAATGTTGCCTCTGGAGGGGTTTTAACTTGGCAAAAATAAAATGACATGCTACATAAAAAAGCATAGAGCAGATGAGCGTACATTTCGCGCGAAACTAACCTTCGCTATGGATTTATCTGAAATAATCATGTTCACATGTATGTTTAAACCTTTGCTATTGTCACCACATTGTACATATATCATACCATTTTATAGAATAAAAAAGTCGATCAGAAACTGCAAATGGTGTGTTTTAGCTAAATATAACCTGTCACATATATGTAGTATAGGATTATCCTATATTGCCTATGGACAAGAGTAATACATGTCCGCAAGCAAACAAAACTGGTCAAAACAACACAGAAAGTCTCAAGATAACTTCGTTCCAAACTAACCTTTTCCGCTAGCTTCAACTTTGGAATCTTTGGTTTCGCCTTCTAGAAGTAGAGAGGAATATTTTATAGTAGCAAACAGTTCACGAAGAGAGAAAGTGAAACATAAATAAAATATTAATATAATATCATACGATTTAAGGAAAATACAAAAATATAAATTAACCATATCATTTGCTACCTGTTTGTTTAACATGTAGGGTATCTTCCTCTATGTGAGTATCAATATGCGAACATGCAGGTAGGATTGTACCTCAAATATTTAATATATTTTTGTTATTAAAAAAAAATATGTTGCCTCTGGAGGGTTAACTTGGCAAAGAATAAAGTGACAAACTACATAGAACAAACATAGAGCAGATGAGCGTACATTTCGCGCGAAACTAACCTTCGCTATGGATTTATCTGAAATAATCATGTTCACAGGTATGTTTAAAACTTTGCTATTGTCACCGCAGTGTACTCATATCATATATTTTAAACGAATAAAAATGTCGATCAGAAGCTGAACATGGTGTGTATTAGGTAAATATAACCAAACAAATGTATGTAGTATATTATTATGCTATATTGCCTCTGGAAAATAGTAATACATGTCCCGACAAATGCAACGTCAAAACTGGTCAAAACAACACAGAAAGTCTTAATGTACATTCGTTCCAAACTAACCTTTTCCGCTCGCTTCAACTTGGGAATCTTTCTTTTCGCTTTCTAGAAGTAAGGAGAAATATTTTATAGGTGCAAACAGTTCGCAAAAAGAGAAAGTGAAACATCAATAAAATATTAATATAATAGCATACAAATTTTGAAAAATGAAGAATATGTAAATTAACCATATCATTTGCTAGTTGTTGTTTAACACATATGGTATCTTCTTCTAATTGAGTTTCAGTTTAGGTTTAACCAGGTAGGATTGTACGTCAATTATTACAATATATTTTATTCGTTATTCAAAACAACAATATGTTGCCTCTGGAGGGGTTTCAAATTGGCTAAGAATAAAGTGACAAAGTTCATAATAAAAAACATAGAGCAGATGAGCGTAAATTTCTCTCGAAACTAAGCATCGCTATTGATTTGTCTGCAATAATCGTGTTCACAACTATGTTTTGACATTTGCTATTGTCACCACAGTGAACACATGTCATAGCATTTTATCGAATAAAAAAGTCGATCAGAAACTCAAAATTGTGTGTTTTAGCTAAATATAACCAATCACATATATTTAGTATAGGATTATGCTATATTGCCTCTGGACAAGAGTAATACATGTCCCGACAAATGCAACAACAAAACGGGTCAAAACAACACAGAAAGTATCAAGGTACATTTTAAACAAACAGGTAGCAAATGATATGGTTAATTTATATTTTTGTATTTTCCTTAATTCGCATGATATTATATTAATATTTTATTGATGTTTCTCTTTCTCTTTTTGTGAACTGTTTGCACCTATACAATATTTCTCCTTACATCTAGAAAGCGAAACCAAAGATTCCCAAGTTGAAGCTAGCGGAAAAGGTTAGTTTGGAACGAAGTTACCTTGATACTTTCTGTGTTGTTTTGACCCGTTTTGTTGTTGCATTTGTCGGGACATGTATTACTCTTGTCCAGAGGCAATATAGCATAATCCTATACTAAATATATGTGATTGGTTATATTTAGCTAAAACACACAATTTTTGAGTTTCTGATCGACTTTTTTATTCGATAAAATGTTATGACATGTGTTCACTGTGGTGACAATAGCAAATGTCAAAACATAGTTGTGAACACGATTATTGCAGACAAATCAATAGCGATGCTTAGTTTCGAGAGAAATTTACGCTCATCTGCTCTATGTTTTTTAGTATGTACTTTGTCACTTTATTCTTAGCCAATTTGAAACCCCTCCAGAGGCAACATATTGTTGTTTTGAATAACGAATAAAATATATTGTAATAATTGACGTACAATCCTACCTGGTTAAGCCTAAACTGAAACTCAATTAGAAGAAGATACCATATGTGTTAAACAACAACTAGCAAATGATATGGTTAATTTACATATTCTTCATTTTTCAAAATGTGTATGCTATTATATTAATATTTTATTGATGTTTCACTTTCTCTTTTTGCGAACTGTTTGCACCTATAAAATATTTCTCCTTACTTCTAGAAAGCGAAAAGAAAGATTCCCAAGTTGAAGCGAGCGGAAAAGGTTAGTTTGGAACGAATGTACATTAAGACTTTCTGTGTTGTTTTGACCAGTTTTGACGTTGCATTTGTCGGGACATGTATTACTATTTTCCAGAGGCAATATAGCACAATAATATACTACATACATTTGTTTGGTTATATTTACCTAATACACACCATGTTCAGTTTCTGATCGACATTTTTATTCGTTTAAAATATATGATATGAGTACACTGCGGTGACAATAGCAAAGTTTTAAACATACCTGTGAACATGATTATTTCAGATAAATCCATAGCGAAGGTTAGTTTCGCGCGAAATGTACGCTCATCTGCTCTATGTTTGTTCTATGTAGTTTGTCACTTTATTCTTTGCCAAGTTGAAACCCCTCCAGAGGCATCATTGTCATATTTTTCTTTTGAATAACCAACAAAATATATTATAATAATTGAGGTACAATCCTACCTGCATGTTCGCATATTGATACTCACATAGAGGAAGATACCCTACATGTTAAACAAACAGGTAGCAAATGATATGGTTAATTTATATTTTTGTATTTTCCTTAAATCGTATGATATTATATTAATATTTTATTTATGTTTCACTTTCACACTTCGTGAACTGTTTGCTACTATAAAATATACCTCTCTACTTCTAGAAGGCGAAACCAAAGATTCCAAAGTTGAAGCTAGCGGAAAAGGTTAGTTTGGAACGAAGTTATCTTGAGACTTTCTGTGTTGTTTTGACCAGTTTTGTTGTTGCATTTGTCGCGACATGTATTAATCTTTTCCATAGGCAATATAGGATAATCCTATACTACATATATGTGACAGGTTATATTTAGCTAAAACACACCATTTGCAGTTTCTGATCGACTTTTTTATTCTATAAAATGGTGTGATATATGTACAATGTGGTGACAATAGCAAAGGTTTAAACATACATGTGAACATGATTATTTCAGATAAATCCATAGCGAAGTTTAATTTCGCGCGAAATGTACGCTCATCTGCTCTATGCTTTTTTATGTAGCATGTCATTTTATTTTTGCCAAGTTAAAACCCCTCCAGAGGCAATATTGTCATATTATTGTTTTGAGTAACCTATAAAATATATTAAAATAATTGATATGCAATCCTACCTGCATGTTCGCATATTGATACTCACATAGAGGAAGATACCGTACATTTTAAACAAACAGGTAGCAAATGATATGGTTAATTTATATTTTTGTATTTTCCTTAATTCGCATGATATTATATTAATATTTTATTGATGTTTCTCTTTCTCTTTTTGTGAACTGTTTGCACCTATAAAATATTTCTCCTTACATCTAGAAAGCGAAACCAAAGATTCCCAAGTTGAAGCTAGCGGAAAAGGTTAGTTTGGAACGAAGTTACCTTGATACTTTCTGTGTTGTTTTGACCCGTTTTGTTGTTGCATTTGTCGGGACATGTATTACTCTTGTCCAGAGGCAATATAGCATAATCCTATACTAAATATATGTGATTGGTTACATTTAGCTAAAACACACAATTTTGAGTTTCTGATCGACTTTTTTATTCGATAAAATGTTATGACATGTGTTCACTGTGGTGACAATAGCAAATGTCAAAACATAGTTGTGAACACGATTATTGCAGACAAATCAATAGCGATGCTTAGTTTCGAGAGAAATTTACGCTCATCTGCTCTATGTTTTTTATTATGTACTTTGTCACTTTATTCTTAGCCAATTTGAAACCCCTCCAGAGGCAACATATTGTTGTTTTGAATAACGAATAAAATGTATTGTAATAATTGACGTACAATCCTACCTGGTTAAGCCTAAACTGAAACTCAATTAGAAGAAGATACCATATGTGTTAAACAACAACTAGCAAATGATATGATTAATTTACATATTCTTCATTTTTCAAAATGTGTATGCTATTATATTAATATTTTATTGATGTTTAACTTTCTCTTTTTGCGAACTGTTTGCACCTATAAAATATTTCTCCTTACTTCTAGAAAGCGAAAAGAAAGATTCCCAAGTTGAAGCGAGCGGAAAAGGTTAGTTTGGAACGAATGTACATTAAGACTTTCTGTGTTGTTTTGACCAGTTTTGACGTTGCATTTGTCGGGACATGTATTACTATTTTCCAGAGGCAATATAGCATAATAATATACTACATACATTTGTTTGGTTATATTTACCTAATACACACCATGTTCAGCTTCTGATCGACATTTTTATTCGTTTAAAATATATGATATGAGTACACTGCGGTGACAATAGCAAAGGTTTAAACATACCTGTGAACATGATTATTTCAGATAAATCCATAGCGAAGGTTAGTTTCGCGAGAAATGTACGCTCATCTGCTCTATGTTTGTTCTATGTAGTTTGTCACTTTATTCTTTGCCAAGTTGAAACCCCTCCAGAGGCATCATTGTCATATGTTTCTTTTGAATAACCAACAAAATATATTATAATAATTGAGGTACAATCCTACCTGCATGTTCGCATAGTGATACTCACATAGAGGAAGATACCCTACATGTTAAACAAACAGGTAGCAAATGATATGGTTAATTTATATTTTTGTATTTTCCTTAAATCGTATGATATTATATTAATATTTTATTTATGTTTCACTTTCACTCTTCGTGAACTGTTTGCTACTATAAAATATACCTCTCTACTTCTAGAACGCGAAACCAAAGATTCCAAAGTTGAAGCTAGCGGAAAAGGTTAGTTTGGAACGAAGTTATCTTGAGACTTTCTGTGTTGTTTTGACCAGTTTTGTTGTTGCATTTGTCGCGACATGTATTACTCTTGTCCATAGGCAATATAGGATAATCCTATACTACATATATGTGACAGGTTATATTTAGCTAAAACACACCATTTGCAGTTTCTGATCGACTTTTTTATTCTATAAAATGGTGTGATATATGTACAATGTGGTGACAATAGCAAAGGTTTAAACATACATGTGAACATGATTATTTCAGATAAATCCATAGCGAAGGTTAGTTTCGCGCGAAATGTACGCTCATCTGCTCTATGCTTTTTTATGTAGCATGTCATTTTATTTTTGCCAAGTTGAAACCCCTCCAGAGGCAACATTGTCATATTATTGTTTTCAGTAACCTATAAAATATATTAAAATAATTGATATACAATCCTACCTGCATGTTCGCATATTGATATCCACATAGAGGAAGATACCGTACATTTTAAACAAACAGGTAGCAAATGATATGGTTAATTTATATTTTTGTATTTTCCTTAATTCGTATGATATTATATTAATATTTTATTGATGTTTCTCTTTCTCTTTTTGTGAATTGTTTGCACCTATAACATATTTCTCCTTACATCTAGAAAGCGAAACCAAAGATTCCCAAGTTGAAGCTAGCGGAAAAGGTTAGTTTGGAACGAAGTTACCTTGATACTTTCTGTGTTGTTTTGACCCGTTTTGTTGTTGCATTTGTCGGGACATGTATTACTCTTGTCCAGAGGCAATATAGCATAATCCTATACTAAATATATGTGATTGGTTATATTTAGCTAAAACACACAATTTTGAGTTTCTGATCGACTTTTTTATTCGATAAAATGTTATGACATGTGTTCACTGTGGTGACAATAGCAAAGGTTTAAACATACATATTGGTAACACGATTATTGGTATATAAACAATAACGATGCTTAGTTTCGAGAGAAATCACGCTCATCGTAAGTTTGATGTTTTTATTTTAAAATTTTTGTCACTTTTATTTTAGCCATCTGAAATCCCTCCGAGTAAACATATTACGTTTTAATAATGAATAGAAATATATTGTAATAATTGATTTTAACTCCACTAAGAACCTAAATTTGAAATCAATTATTAGAATAATGATATAATATGTGTTAAACAATAATCAGCAACAGATATACTAATTTTGTATATTTTTATTTTTCTAAAAATGTATGCTATTATATTAATATCTTTATTGATGTTTCTCACTTCTTTTAAGAACTGTTTAAATTTATAAAATAGTTCCTTCCTACTTTTAGAAAGTTAAGACATTCCAAGTTGAAGCGAGTGGTATGTTAGTTTGTAGTTTAATTGTACATTACATTCTCTCAGTTGTTTGAATTAGTTTTAATATCGTTGCATTTGTTTTAATATGTATTACTATTTCCAGATAATATAGTATGCATAATATACTTCATGCATGAGATTATTGGTTTTCATTATATTTACCTGCAATATGAATTGTGTTCAGCTTCTGACTTTACATTTTTATTCGTTTAAAATATATGATATGAGTACACTGCGGTGACAATATTTTAAACATACCTGTGAACATGATTATTTCAGATAAATCCATAGCGAAGGTTAGTTTTCGCGAGAAATGTACGCTCATCTGCTCTATGTTTGTTCTATGTAGTTTGTTACTTTATTCTTTGCCAAGTTAAAACCCCTCCAGAGGCAACATTGTCATATTTTTCTTTTGAATAACCAACAAAATATATTATAATAATTGAGGTACAATCCTACCTGCATGTTCGCATATTGATACTCACATAGAGGAAGATACCCTACATGTTAAACAAACAGGTAGCAAATGATATGGTTAATTTATATTTTTGTATTTTCCTTAAATCGTATGATATTATATTAATATTTTATTTATGTTTCACTTTCTCTCTTCGTGAACTGTTTGCTACTATAAAATATTCCTCTCTACTTCTAGAAGGCGAAACCAAAGATCCCAAAGTTGAAGCTAGCGGAAAAGGTTAGTTTGGAACGAAGTTATCTTGAGACTTTCTGTGTTGTTTTGACCAGTTTTGTTGTTGCATTTGTCGCGACATGTATTACTCTTGTCCATAGGCAATACAGGATAATCCTATACTACATATATGTGACAGGTTATATTTAGCTAAAACACACCATTTGCAGTTTCTGATCGAGTTTTTTATTCTATAAAATGGTGTGATATATGTACAATGTGGTGACAATAGCAAAGGTTTAAACATACATGTGAACAGGATTATTTCAGATAAATCCATAGCGAAGGTTAGTTTCGCGCGAAATGTACGCTCATCTGCTGTATGTTTTTATTATGTAGTTTGTAACTTTATTCTAAGTTGAAACCCCTCCAGAGGCAACATTGTCATATTATTGTTTTGAGTAAGCTATAAAATATATTAAAATAATTGATATACAATCCTACCTGCATGTTCGCATATTGATAATCACATAGAGGAAGATACCGTACATTTTAAACAAACAGGTAGCAAATGATATTGTTAATTTATATTTTTGTATTTTCCTTAATTCGTATGATATTATATTAATATTTTATTGATGTTTCTCTTTCTCTTTTTGTGAACTGTTTGCACCTATACAATATTTATCCTTACATCTAGAAGGCGAAACCAAAGATTCCAAAGTTGAAGCTAGCGGAAAAGGTTAGTTTGGAACGAAGTTACCTTGATACTTTCTGTGTTGTTTTGACCCGTTTTGTTGTTGCATTTGTCGGGCATGTATTACTCTTGTCCAGAGGCAATATAGCATAATCCTATACTAAATATATGTGATTGGTTATATTTAGCTAAAACGCACAATTTTGAGTTTCTGATCGACTTTTTTATTCGATAAAATGTTATGACATCTGTTCACTGTGGTGACAATAGCAAATGTCAAAACATAGTTGTGAACACGATTATTGCAGACAAATCAATAGCGATGCTTAGTTTCGAGAGAAATTTACGCACATCTGCTCTATGTTTTTTAGTATGTACTTTGTCACTTTATTCTTAGCCAATTTGAAACCCCTCCAGAGGCAACATATTGTTGTTTTGAATAACGAATAAAATATATTGTAATAATTGACGTACAATCCTACCTGGTTAAGCCTAAACTGAAACTCAATTAGAAGAAGATACCATATGTGTTAAACAACAACTAGCAAATGATATGGTTAATTTACATATTCTTCATTTTTCAAAATGTGTATGCTATTATATTAATATTTTATTGATGTTTCACTTTCTCTTTTTGCGAACTGTTTGCACCTATAAAATATTTCTCCTTACTTCTAGAAAGCGAAAAGAAAGATTCCCAAGTTGAAGCGAGCGGAAAAGGTTAGTTTGGAACGAATGTACATTAAGACTTTCTGTGTTGTTTTGACCAGTTTTGACGTTGCATTTGTCGGGACATGTATTACTATTTTCCAGAGGCAATATAGCATAATAATATACTACATACATTTGTTTGGTTATATTTACCTAATACACACCATGTTCAGCTTCTGATCGACATTTTTATTCGTTTAAAATATATGATATGAGTACACTGCGGTGACAATAGCAACGTTTTAAACATACCTGTGAACATGATTATTTCAGATAAATCCATAGCGAAGGTTAGTTTCGCGCGAAATGTACGCTCATCTGCTCTATGTTTGTTCTATGTAGTTTGTTACTTTATTCTTTGCCAAGTTAAAACCCCTCCAGAGGCAACATTGTCATATTTTTCTTTTGAATAACCAACAAAATATATTATAATAATTGAGGTACAATCCTACCTGCATGTTCGCATATTGATACTCACATAGAGGAAGATACCCTACATGTTAAACAAACAGGTAGCAAATGATATGGTTAATTTATATTTTTGTATTTTCCTTAATTCGTATGATATTATATTAATATTTTATTTATGTTTCACTTTCTCTCTTCGTGAACTGTTTGCTACTATAAAATATTCCTCTCTACTTCTAGAAGGCGAAACCAAAGATCCCAAAGTTGAAGCTAGCGGAAAAGGTTAGTTTGGAACGAAGTTATATTGAGACTTTCTGTGTTGTTTTGACCAGTTTTGTTGTTGCATTTGTCGCGACATGTATTACTCTTGTCCATAGGCAATATAGGATAATCCTATACTACATATATGTGACAGGTTATATTTAGCTAAAACACACCATTTGCAGTTTCTGATCGACTTTTTTATTCTATAAAATGGTGTGATATATGTACAATGTGGTGACAATAGCAAAGGTTTAAGCATACATGTGAACATGATTATTTCAGATAAATCCATAGCGAAGGTTAGTTTCGCGCGAAATGTACGCTCATCTGCTCTATGCTTTTTTATGTAGCATGTCATTTTATTTTTGCCAAGTTAAAACCCCTCCAGAGGCAATATTGTCATATTATTGTTTTGAGTAACCTATAAAATATATTAAAATAATTGATATGCAATCCTACCTGCATGTTCGCATATTGATACTCACATAGAGGAAGATACCGTACATTTTAAACAAACAGGTAGCAAATGATATGGTTAATTTATATTTTTGTATTTTCCTTAATTCGCATGATATTATATTAATATTTTATTGATGTTTCTCTTTCTCTTTTTGTGAACTGTTTGCACCTATAAAATATTTCTCCTTACATCTAGAAAGCGAAACCAAAGATTCCCAAGTTGAAGCTAGCGGAAAAGGTTAGTTTGGAACGAAGTTACCTTGATACTTTCTGTGTTGTTTTGACCCGTTTTGTTGTTGCATTTGTCGGGACATGTATTACTCTTGTCCAGAGGCAATATAGCATAATCCTATACTAAATATATGTGATTGGTTACATTTAGCTAAAACACACAATTTTGAGTTTCTGATCGACTTTTTTATTCGATAAAATGTTATGACATGTGTTCACTGTGGTGACAATAGCAAATGTCAAAACATAGTTGTGAACACGATTATTGCAGACAAATCAATAGCGATGCTTAGTTTCGAGAGAAATTTACGCTCATCTGCTCTACGTTTTTTATTATGTACTTTGTCACTTTATTCTTAGCCAATTTGAAATCCCTCCAGAGGCAACATATTGTTGTTTTGAATAACGAATAAAATATATTGTAATAATTGACGTACAATCCTACCTGGTTAAACCTAAACTGAAACTCAATTAGAAGAAGATACCATATGTGTTAAACAACAACTAGCAAATGATATGGTTAATTTACATATTCTTCATTTTTCAAAATTTGTATGCTATTATATTAATATTTTATTGATGTTTCACTTTCTCTTTTTGCGAACTGTTTGCACCCATAAAATAGTTCTCCTTACTTCTAGAAAGCGAAAAGAAAGATTCCCAAGTTGAAGCGAGCGGAAAAGGTTAGTTTGGAACGAATGTACATTAAGACTTTCTGTGTTGTTTTGACGTTTTTGGGGATTATTACTATTTTCCAGAGGCAATATAGCATAATAATATACTACATACATTTGTTTGGTTATATTTACCTAATACACACCATGTTCAGCTTCTGATCGACATTTTTATTCGTTTAAAATATATGATATGAGTCCACTGCGGTGACAATAGCAAAGTTTTAAACATACCTGTGAACAGGATTATTTCAGATAAATCCATAGCGAAGGTTAGTTTCGCGCGAAATGTACGCTCATCTGCTCTATGTTTGTTCTATGTAGTTTGTTACTTTATTCTTTGCCAAGTTAAAACCCCTCCAGAGGCAACATTGTCATATTTTTCTTTTGAATAACCAACAAAATATATTATAATAATTGAGGTACAATCCTACCTGCATGTTCGCATATTGATACTCACATAGAGGAAGATACCCTACATGTTAAACAAACAGGTAGCAAATGATATGGTTAATTTATATTTTTGTATTTTCCTTAAATCGTATGATATTATATTAATATTTTATTTATGTTTCACTTTCTCTCTTCGTGAACTGTTTGCTACTATAAAATATTCCTCTCTACTTCTAGAAGGCGAAACCAAAGATCCCCAAAATTGAAGCTAGCGGAAAAGGTTAGTTTGGAACGAAGTTATCTTGAGACTTTCTGTGTTGTTTTGACCAGTTTTGTTGTTGCATTTGTCGGACATGTATTACTCTTGTATAGGCAATACAGGATAATCCTATACTACATATATGTGACAGGTTATATTTAGCTAAAACACACCATTTTTTCTGTCGAGTTTTTTTTTATAAAAAGGTGTGATATATTCAAGTGGGGACAATAAAAGGAAACATACATGTAAAGGGTTATTTCAGATAAATCCATGGAAGGATTTCGCGCGGGCTCATCTGCTCTATCTTTTTTTTGTAATGTCATTTTAGAAGTTGAAACCCCTCCAAGGCAACTTTTATATTATTGTTTTGAGTAACTATAAAATATATTAAAATAATTGATTAAAACCTACCTGCATGTTCGCATATTTTAATCACATAGAGGGAAAATACCTCATTTTAAACAAACAGGTAAAAAGATATTGTTAATTTATATTTTTGTATTTTCCTTAATTCTTGATATTATATTTTTTTATTGATTTTCTCTTTCTCTTTTTTGGGAAATGTTTTCACCTTAAAAATTTATCCTTCATCAAAGGGGAAACCAAAACCAAAAAGCTAGCAAAAAGGTTTGTTTGGAACGAATTCCCTTTATACTTTCTGTGTTGTTTTTACCCTTTTTTGTTGCATTTTCGGGCAGTATTTTCTTTTCCCAAGGGAATATACATAATCCTATACTAAATATATGTGATTGGTTATATTTAGCTAAAACGCACAAATTTTGAGTTTTTTTTTCGATAAAATGTTATGACATTGTTCACTGTGGTGACAATAGCAAATGTCAAAACATAGTTGTGAACACGATTATTGCAGACAAATCAATAGCGATGCTTAGTTTCGAGAGAAATTTACGCCATCTGCTCTATGTTTTTTTTATGTATTTGCATTTATTCTTAGCCAATTTGAAACCCCCCCCCTTTTTTGTTTTGAATGAATAAAAATTTGAATAATTGGACAAACCTAGGTTAACCCAAACTGAAACTCAATTTGAAGAAGATACCATATTTTTAAACAACAATAGCAAATGATATGGTTAATTTACATATTCTTCATTTTTAAAAAGGGATGTATTATATTAATATTTTATTGATGTTTCACTTTCTCTTTTTTCGCTTTTACCTAAAAATATTTCTCCTTATTTTAAAACGGAAAAATTCCCAAGTTTGGGGAGGGGAAAAAGGTTTGTTTGGAACGAATGTAAATTAAGACTTTCTGTGTTTTTTGACCGGACGTTGTTTTTCGGGGCATGTATTTCTATTTTCCAGAGGCAATATAGCATAAAAATATACTCATACATTTGTTTGGTTTTATTTACCAATCACACCTTTCAGCTTCTGATCGACATTTTTATTCGTTTAAAAATATGATATGAGTCCCCTGCGGTACTAGCAAAGTTTTTAAAAATACCTGGAAAGGATTATTTCAGATAAATCCATAGCGAAGGTTATTTCGCGCGAAATTTCCCCATCTCTCATTTTGTTCTATGTAGTTTTTACTTTATTCTTTGCCAAATTAAAACCCCTCCAGAGGCAACTTTCATATTTTTCTTTTGAATAAAACAAAATATATTATAATAATTTAGGGACAATTCCTGCATTTCGCATATTATCTCACATAAGGGAAAATACCCCACATGTTAAACAAAAAACAAAGTATGGTTAATTTATATTTTTGTATTTTCCTTAAATCGTATGATATTATATTAATATTTTATTTATGTTTCACTTTCTCTCTTCGTGAACTGTTTGCTACTATAAAATATTCCTCTCTACTTCTAGAAGGCGAAACCAAAGATCCCAAAGTTGAAGCTAGCGGAAAAGGTTAGTTTGGAACGAAGTTATCTTGAGACTTTCTGTGTTGTTTTGACCAGTTTTGTTGTTGCATTTGTCGCGACATGTATTACTCTTGTCCATAGGCAATACAGGATAATCCTATACTACATATATGTGACAGGTTATATTTAGCTAAAACACACCATTTGCAGTTTCTGATCGAGTTTTTTATTCTATAAAATGGTGTGATATATGTACAATGTGGTGACAATAGCAAAGGTTTAAACATACATGTGAACAGGATTATTTCAGATAAATCCATAGCGAAGGTTAGTTTCGCGCGAAATGTACGCTCATCTGCTCTATGCTTTTTTATGTAGCATGTCATTTTATTTTTGCCAAGTTGAAACCCCTCCAGAGGCAACATTGTCATATTATTGTTTTGAGTAACCCATAAAATATATTAAAATAATTGATATGCAATCCTACCTGCATGTTCGCATATTGATACTCACATAGAGGAAGATACCCTACATTTTAAACAAACAGGTAGCAAATGATATGGTTAATTTATATTTTTGTATTTTCCTTAAATCGTATGATATTATATTAATATTTTATTTATGTTTCACTTTCACTCTTCGTGAACTGTTTGCTACTATAAAATATTCCTCTCTACTTCTAGAAGGCGAAACCAAAGATCCCAAAGTTGAAGCTAGCGGAAAAGGTTAGTTTGGAACGAAGTTATCTTGAGACTTTCTGTGTTGTTTTGACCAGTTTTGTTGTTGCATTTGTCGCGACATGTATTATCTTTCCATAGGCAATAAGGATAATCCTATACTACATATATGTGACAAAAAAAAAACCCCTTTTATTTTTGACTTTTTTATTCTATAAAATGGTGTGATATATGTACAATGTGGTGACAATAGCAAAGGTTTAAACATACATGTGAACAGGGTTATTTCAGATAAATCCATAGCGAAGGTTATTTCGCGCGAAATGTACGCTCATCTGCTCTATGCTTTTTTATGTAGCATGTCATTTTATTTTTGCCAAGTTAAACCCCTCCAGAGGCAAATTGTCATATTATTGTTTTGAGTAACTATAAAATATATTAAAATAATTGATATCAATCCTACCTGCATGTTCGCATATTGATAATCACATAGAGGAAGATACCGTACATTTTAAACAAACAGGTAGCAAATGATATTGTTAATTTATATTTTTGTATTTTCCTTAATTTGTATGATATTATATTAATATTTTATTATGTTTTTTTTTTTTTAAATTTTCCCTTCTTTTTTTTCTAGAAGGGGAAACCAAAGATTCCAAAGTTGAAGCTAGCGGAAAAGGTTAGTTTGGAACGAAGTTACCTTGATACTTTCTGTGTTGTTTTGACCCGTTTTGTTGTTGCATTTGTCGGGCATGTATTACTCTTGTCCAGAGGCAATATAGCATAATCCTATACTAAATATATGTGATTGGTTATATTTAGCTAAAACCACAATTTTGAGTTTCTGATCGACTTTTTTATTCGATAAAATGTTATGACATTGTTCACTGTGGTGACAATAGCAAATGTCAAAACATAGTTGTGAACACGATTATTGCAGACAAATCAATAGCGATTTAGTTTCGGGAAATGTACGCTCATCTGCTCTATGTTTGTTTCTTTTGTAGTTTGTTACTTTATTCTTTGCCAATTAAAACCCCTCCAGAGGCAACAGTCATATTTTCTTTTGAATAACCAACAAAATTATTATAATAATTGAGGTACAATCCTACCTGTGTTCGCTATTGAATACTCACATAGAAGGAAGATACCTAATGGGTTTAAAAAAACATAGCAAATGATATGTTAATTTAAAATTTTTATTTTCCAAGATGAAAATATTTAATGTTTTTCCCACCATATCATTTTCTAGTTTGTTAACAATATTACTTCTTCAAAGTTCAAGTTAAAACCAGAGGATTGTCTCAATTATTAAAAAATTTTTTCGTTTTCCAAACAAAAAATGTCTCTTTTCCAAAGGCTAAGATAATCAAAAACTAATAAAAAAGACAGGATAAATTTCTAAACACACCTTTGATTTTCTGAAAACGAAATTTTTTATTTCTTTTAATTTACGAATAAAAAAGTGACAGAAATCAAAATTGTGTTTTTAGCAAATTAACCAATCACTATATTTGGGCAATTTTAAAGAGTTCATGCCCAAATGCCAACAAATGGCAAAAAAACAAAAGTTCAAGATAACTTCGTTCCAAACTAACCTTTTCCGCTAGATTTGGAACTTTTTTTAAAGGAGGGAAAAAGTTCACAAAAGAAATGAAACATAATAAAATATTAAATAAAATCATATTGAAAAACAAAAATATAAATTAACCATATCATTTGCTACCTGTTTGTTTAACATGTAGGGTATCTTCCTCTATGTGAGTATCAATATGCGAACATGCAGGTAGGATTGTACGTCAATTATTATAATATATTTTGTAGGTTATTCAAAAGAAAAATATGACAATGTTGCCTCTGGAGGGGTTTTAACTTGGCAAAGAATAAAGTGACAAACTACATAGAAAAACATAGAGCAGATGAGCGTACATTTCGCGCGAAACTAACCTTCGCTATGGATTTATCTGAAATAATCATGTTCACAGGTATGTTTAAAACTTTGCTATTGTCACCGCAGTGTACTCATATCATATATTTTAAACGAATAAAAATGTCGATCAGAAGCTGCATGGTGTGTATTAGGTAAATATAACCAAACAAATGTATGTAGTATATTATTATGCTATATTGCCTCTGGAAAATAGTATCATGTCCGACAAATGCAACGTAAACTGGTCAAAACAACACAGAAAGTCTTAATGACATTCGTTCCAAACTAACCTTTTCCGCTCGCTTCAACTTGGAATCTTTCTTTTCGCTTTCTAGAAGTAAAGGAATAATTTTATAGGTGCAAACAGTTCGAAAAAGAGAAAGTGAAAATCAATAAAATATTAATATAATACCCTACACATTTTGAAAAATGAAAAAAAAGTAAATTAACCATATAATTTGCTAGTGTTGTTTAACACATTTTGGTATCTTCCTTTTAAATTTAGTTCAATTAGGCAACCCGGTAGGATTGTACGTCAATTATTAAATATATTTTATTCGTTATTCAAAACAAAAATATGTTGCCTCTGGAGGGGTTTCAAATTGGCTAAGAATAAAGTGACAAATACATAATAAAAACATAGAGCAGATGAGCGTAAATTTCCCGAAACTAACTTTGCTATTGGGTTTGTCTGAAAAAATCTGTTCACAATATGTTTTAATTTGCTATTGTCACCACAGTGAAAACATTCATAAATTTTAAAAAAATAAAAAAGTCGATCAGAAACTAAAATTGTGTGTTTTAGCTAAATATAACCAAACAAATATATTTAGTTAGGGTTATGCAAAATTGCCTCTGGAAAGAGTAATACATGTCCCGACAAATGCAACCAAAACGGGGCAAAACAACACAGAAAGTTAAGTAATTCGTTCCAAACTAACCTTTTCCGCTGCTTCAACTTGGGAATCTTTTTTCGCTTTCTAGAAGTAAGGAGAAATATTTATAGGTGCAAACAGTTCCAAAAAGAGAAAGGAAACATCAATAAAAATTAAATAAAAATAAAAGAAAAAAAAAATTAAATTAACCATATATTTCTATTTTTGTTTAAAATAGGTATCTTCTTTTAAATTTGGTTTCAATTTGGAACCAGGTAGGATTTTACGTCAATTATTAAAAAATTTTATTGTTATTAAAAAAAAATTTTTTGGAGGGGTTAAAATTTTAAAAAAAAAATGAAAAAATAAAAAAAATAAAAAGATACGTAAATTTTTCCGAAAAACATTTTATCGAATAAAAAAGTCGATCAGAAACTCAAAAAATTTTGTGTTTTAGCTAAATATAACCAATCACATATATTTAGTATAGGATTATGCTATATTGCCTCTGGACAAGAGTAATACATGCCCGACAAATGCAACAACAAAACGGGTCAAAACAACACAGAAAGTATCAAGGTAACTTCGTTCCAAACTAACCTTTTCCGCTAGCTTCAACTTTGGGGAAACTTTGGTTTCGCCTTTTTAGATGTAAGGAGAAATATTGTATAGGTGCAAACAGTTCACAAAAAGAGAAAGAGAAACATCAATAAAATATTAATATAATATCATACGAATTAAGGAAAATACAAAAATATAAATTAACAATATCATTTGCTACCTGTTTGTTTAAAATGTACGGTATCTTCCTCTATGTGATTATCAATATGCGAACATGCAGGTAGGATTGTATATCAATTATTTTAATATATTTTATAGCTTACTCAAAACAATAATATGACAATGTTGCCTCTGGAGGGGTTTCAACTTGGCAAAAATTAAATGACATGCTACATAAAAAAGCATAGAGCAGATGAGCGTACATTTCGCGCGAAACTAACCTTCGCTATGGATTTATCTGAAATAATCATGTTCACATGTATGTTTAAACCTTTGCTATTGTCACCACATTGTACATATATCACACCATTTTATAGAATAAAAAAGTCGATCAGAAACTGCAAATGGTGTGTTTTAGCTAAATATAACCTGTCACATATATGTAGTATAGGATTATCCTATATTGCCTATGGACAAGAGTAATACATGTCGCGACAAATGCAACAACAAAACTGGTCAAAACAACACAGAAAGTCTCAAGATAACTTCGTTCCAAACTAACCTTTTCCGCTAGCTTCAACTTTGGAATCTTTGGTTTCGCCTTCTAGAAGTAGAGAGGAATATTTTATAGTAGCAAACAGTTCACGAAGAGTGAAAGTGAAACATAAATAAAATATTAATATAATATCATACGATTTAAGGAAAATACAAAAATATAAATTAACCATATCATTTGCTACCTGTTTGTTTAACATGTAGGGTATCTTCCTCTATGTGAGTATCAATATGCGAACATGCAGGTAGGATTGTACCTCAATTATTATAATATATTTTGTTGGTTATTCAAAAGAAAAATATGACAATGTTGCCTCTGGAGGGGTTTAACTTGGCAAAGAATAAAGTGACAAACTACATAGAACAAACATAGAGCAGATGAGCGTACATTTCGCGCGAAACTAACCTTCGCTATGGATTTATCTGAAATAATCATGTTCACAGGTATGTATAAAACTTTGCTATTGTCAACGCAGTGACTCATATCATACAATTTAAACGAATAAAAATGTCGATCAATAGCTGAAAATGGTGTGTATTAGGTAAATATAACCAAACAAATGTATGTAGTATATTATTATGCTATATTGCCTCTGGAAAATAGTAATACATGTCCCGACAAATGCAACGTCAAAAGTGGTCAAAACAACACAGAAAGTCTTAATGTACATTCGTTCCAAACTAATCTTTTCCGCTCGCTTCAACTTGGGAATCTTTGGTTTCGCTTTCTAGAAGTAAGGAGAACTATTGTATAGGTGCAAACATTTCGCAAAAAGAGAAAGTGATACATCAATAAAATATTAATATAATAGCATAACAAGTTTGAAAAATGAAGAATATGTAAATTAACCATATCATTTGCTAGTTGTTGTTTAACACATATGGTATCTTCTTCTAATTGAGTTTCAGTTTAGGCTTAACCAGGTAGGATTGTACGATTATTCAATATATTTTTTTCGTTATTCAAAAAAAAATATTTGCCTCTTTTAAATTC
>JAODUO010002382.1:0-12500 GCA_025642075.2 Ridgeia piscesae
ACTGTAATGTACTTTGCAACAAAGCCGTAATTCAGACAATTTGTTTGGTTTATTACTAGACATCACCTCGATTACATTTTCCCATCTGTGTCAATTCAAAATAATGTTGTGGAAAAGCAAACTGCTCACTGGCAAACTACCAGATATAATAACAAAACCAATTCTTCAACCAACTAAACAATCGCACGAATATATGTTACACTTATTACAGTATATGTTACACACATTACATATTTAGACACCAAAGAACTAAACCCACAGAGGAAGCTGTCATAACAATCTAACCATGATTTCAGTCGAGTCACCTGATAAGGAGCACTATTCTACCCCACCTACTCACCCCCGCTGTGTTCTATCAGCTGAATGCAGTACTTGGCTGTGTGAGAGGCTGCGGGGTGGTAGACTGGAGCTTGGTCTTGGGTCATGAAGGCGCTCCCCCTCAGAATGGCTCTCACTGCAGTGTGTGCCGCCTTCCTGATCTGAAACGACATAAAATCGGACATGGTATTCTACTGGTCACTGACAAAAATTATTTTGTATCATAGAATAAACTGGTGGTTACAAGGAAACAACTAATAATACATGTTTATTATCACACCTTAAAATGACAACGGTACAACACTAAAATAAGGATTACTTGTACATTAGTACAGTCGCGCCTCGCTATAACGCGACTCGCTATAACGCGAATCGGCTATAACGCGGTCGGTCGTGGACCCCGAATTTCTGCTGCCAGGGGGAAATGGGCGATACAGCTAACAATAACGCTGTAATTAACTGTCACTTATTTTTATGAAGTCCTCATGTTTGTCTTGTACAGGCGTATCTAGAAACAATTTAATGATATTAAGAAATTTAACACAGAAGTACAACTGCGTTGCTGAGTTCGTTGTTTGTTGTGCCCCTGGCTTCTGGCTTTGCTCTGCCGTCGGCTTCGCGGCACCAATCCAATCGTTTTTCAAACCGATCTATTGTGTAACCAGCGCTTGGTTTGTGTGGTAATTTCTTAAGTGTTTGTTTAAAACGTTACCAATTCCTTTGATTGCATTTAATTAACTTTAGGCACAGTAAATTTGGTACAAAGTCCTGTTTGTTTGCGCCGATATCAATCGCGTTTGACTCCTGCCAGTTCGCTGTGGCTTCGGCGAAGGGGCGCCCGTTCGCTCTGGCTTCCGCGGCTTGTAAATGGCAATTAAATTGCTTACGAATCGGGCGGTGACAAAAAATAATTATGGTACTGAAATGGCAGGCTAAAGTTATGTTATGTTTTCTTCACTACGTAAACGAAAAAATATTTACTTGTGCGCAAATATACGAATTCGTCAACTGCGTGTGAACCGCAGTAGCCTCGAACCACTGTGAATTGCATTATAAATTGGCACGGTAAATGTGCGATCTAAATTTATATTTTGGGATTGATTAAAAGAAGAAATTAATCCAACAGTGAGCACAATTAGTACAAGTATTAATATCTGACCGACTTCGGCAACATGTCAATTCATTTGTGCGTTTCGGCTGCGGAGTTCAAGGTTATTTTAGATCGCGACCGCGTACTGTTTTATCGCTCCGCCTCAGTTCGCATCGCCAGACGAGGCCCGTTGGCTCTGAATTTATTTCAAAACTGTACACCATTCGCAATATTTACTCAGTTCAACATTCGACAGTGTATATTATTTTAACGTAATACACATTTACGTTGGTTTCAATGTCAGTTAGTTTGATAAATCACGCATATACCACGAAACCAGCACATTGGCTTCGGTTGCTGTTGTGGCGTTTTGGGGGTGGTGGCGCCCATGGCGGAATATAATCTATAACGCGCCTCGTTTACAACGCGGTTCCATTTCGTGGACCCCAACTACCGCGTTATAACGAGGCGCGACTGTACATTGCTAATGCGTTTTTAGAAGCTCAAGTCTTATTTTGTTTACCGTATTATGTAAAAATTAAGATTGTTATTATTTCAAGATTTTTTTAAAAGGTAAGTTCTTATATCTAGCATAGTATCCAATCCTGAGAATTGCTCAAGGTGCTCGAACATCATATAGACCCTCTCTGGGAAGCATTCAGCCATGCTGCAATTAATACACAAAGACTATTTGTACACAAATATCCACCACTGTCTATAGCCAGGTACTCATTCATGCAGCGGAGTGAACCTGAACAATGCTGAATCTCATTGAGAGCTAAACTGTGGTTATGCCACCCACAGCGGCAGTGTCACCAACTGTGGCCCTCACCTTTGGCTTTGAGTGTGCAATGAATGAGAGTACGCCGTCATAGACGTGGAGCGTGGAGGAGTTGGCCCACACGGCCTGCTCCTGCACACGCAGGAGCTGGGCCAGGCACACAATCACCTGCAGACAGACAGCATGTGTCATTATAGTAGATGTCACAGTGGCACATGTCATTATAGTAGATGTCACAGTGGCACATGTCAGTATAGTAGATGTCACAGTGGCACATGTCATTATAGTAAATGCCACAGTGGCACGTCATTATAGTAGATGTCACAGTGGCACACGTCATTATAGTAGATGTCACAGTGGCACATGTCAGTATAGTAGATGTCACAGTGGCACACGTCATTATAGTAGATGTCACAGTGGCACACGTCATTATAGTAGATGTCACAGTGGCACATGTCATTATAGTAGATGTCACAGTGGCACATGTCATTATAGTAGATGTCACAGTGGCACATGTCATTATAGTAGATGTCACAGTGGCACATGTCATTATAGTAAATGCCACAGTGGCACGTCATTATAGTAGATGTCACAGTGGCACATGTCATTATAGTAGATGTCACAGTGGCACATGTCATTATAGTAAATGTCACAGTGGCACACATCATTTTTAGTAGATGTCACAGTGGCACACGTCATTATAGTAGATGTCACA
This sequence comes from Ridgeia piscesae, assembly GCA_025642075.2. Lineage (NCBI taxonomy): Eukaryota > Metazoa > Annelida > Polychaeta > Sabellida > Siboglinidae > Ridgeia > Ridgeia piscesae. Next base: position 2,905 of record JAODUO010002382.1, read on the forward strand.
GTGGCACACATCATTGAGGTTCTAGACTTAAATGAAAGCCTGACAGTTTTCACTGTCTTGCGGGATGCCACAATAGTGAGTTTATAAAATGATGTTTCAATGGTTTTAGATTGCATCTACATAACACTGCTGTGGTCTATCCTCGTCTATGTCTCATGTGGAGTGTTACTGAGTACAGCAATCTTGCTAGACATCATAGTTTAGACGATGCATACACATTAGTGGAAATTGTATGACAGCACTGATTATGAATTAAACACAGCAAGACCTGGAAAGAATGCTTACAGGCAGTCGAGTGACATGGAATGCTGTGCCCTGTAACCTTCAGTGATGGCATTACCTGCATTTTGCACAGCCAGTTACAATGCCACATAAGTTCTTTCTCTGAAGCAATTTTCTCAAGAATTTACTACATACAGAATAGCAGGAACTGCCACATTAATTGTATCAAGTGAAACACCCACTGATCGGAGGAGGGCGGGGGTCTGGGAGTCAGCATGGGAGGCCAGGGCAGTCAACAGGGCAGACGAGATGTCAGAGAAACGACTCTTCAGGACGCCAGACGGAACCCTGAATCAACAGGTACAACAACAACACAGGTATGAATGGAAATGTTTAGATGTTCTTTTTACACACTGAAGAGTTTATGAAGTTTTAAGCCGTTTTCACACTTTAAAATCACATGACAAATTTTAACGTGTCATTATGTAATAATTCACTACTTATGTTCTGCAAACTGAAACTATAAATTCATGTGCAGTACACGTGCAGAATAAACAGATATCAAAACGTGGTTTAAAGCACGTTTCTTTTTGAAGTTAATTGTAGGAATAGAACTGAAATTTTAATGAATATTTAATGAAAGTATTTGATTGACGTCACGGTAAAATACTTCACTTGTGGTGAAAGCATTATATCTTATTGCAATGCTGACAAACCCGTTGACAGAGAACATCGGTTTATACACAGACCATTGATTTTAAACACTGCCGTGTCTAGACGTACCTCTTGATGACCAGACTGAGTAGATACGCGACAGCCGCGACAGAACTCTCATCATCCACTGTCTCCAGCGTTGTCATCTGGCAGAGAAAATGACAACTTATCATTTATTATAACCAGCATTTATTAATCACTGTATCTCCAGGCCCCCAAGTCTCAGGTGGTTACCTCCAAACAGCCCAAACTTGGGCTAACGCAAGAATTGTTCTTTCCTAGAATTAGTGAGTCCACTACAGGTTACTCACTTACCCCCTGTGTGGGATCTTTTACTTCCCCTAGCACAGACACCAGATAGAAGGGACCACCGGCTTTTAGTGTCTCTTCCGAAAGACACCGGCATATGTGAGGTGAATTAAATTGCCTAAAACGGCTGTAGGTGGGATTGAACCCCTCGATTGACAGTCCGGCACTATACCGCGCGACCACCGCTCAGAGGCGCTTAGAAAGAATGTAAAAGTATATGGAATCATAAAAAGTAAATAAACATAAATACATATATGCAAATAACATTAGCATAACAAAATTATATGCTTAGTAGTTAAGATACATGTCTAACATATTAAGACAATCGGCCATTATTTGCTTATATGGGGCTGAAAGTCTATCTGGGGTTACAATTTTAAAATGGCACTTTTATATTTAACATTTCCATCAGTTTTACATGTATGGACCTGAAACTTTGAGTGCGATCTAGCATTAGCTCATTGTGGTTGTTCATAGATTCAGGTTGATTGAAAATGGGTCTGGGGGCAAGTGGCAGTGGAGTTCTTAAGGAGTCGCAGTTTAGAAATGAACTTATCTTCATAATTTTGCATGCATTTCCCTGAAATATTTTGTGCACTCCCACAGGCTCATAGGGATATTTCTTAGGAATAGATTTATTTTAATTTATCCAGGCAGTGGGATCAATTTCAAAATAGCTTGTGTTGATGGTGAAATTTTCGTAGCATAAAGCCAAGTAACTAGGCTACCAGGTGAAGCACTACCTACCAGTGCAGCGAAGTATTCTGTCTCTGTCTCACTGCCCCCTTCAGTCTTGATCACCTCCGTAACGGCAGCCAACACAGCGAGAATCTGAAACAACAACCAGACAATCTGAAACTACAACCAGATGATCTGAAACAACAACCAGACGATCTGAAACAACAACCAGACAATCTGAAACAACAACCAGACAATCTGAAACAACAACCAGACGACCTGAAACAACAACCAGATGATATGAAAGAACAACCAGACGACCTGAAACAACAACCAGACAATCTGAAACAACAACCAGATGATATGAAAGAACAACCAGACAATCTGAAACAACAACCAGACAATCTGAAACAACAACCAGACGACCTGAAACAACAACCAGACAATCTGAAAGAACAACCAGACGACCTGAAACAACAACCAGACAATCTGAAAGAACAACCAGACGACCTGAAACAACAACCAGACAATCTGAAAGAACAACCAGACGACCTGAAACAACAACCAGACGACCTGAAACAACAACCAGACGACCTGAAACAACAACCAGACGACATGAAACAACAACCAGACGACCTGAAACAACAACCAGACGATCTGAAACAACAACCAGACGACCTGAAACAACAACCAGACAATATGAAACAACAACCAGATGACCAGAAACAACAACCAGACGATCTGAAACTACAACCAGACAATCTGAAACATCAACCAGACAATCTGAAACAACAAACAGACAACATCTTCACCTGTGGAACAGTTCAATAGCAAGTGGTTGAATTAAAAAGACAATCTTTGCATCATTCCACAAAAACTTATTGTAATTCAATTTATTTGTAAACAGATGAAGCAGTAACGCAGACCCTGTTCGTTTCTTCTGGCAGTGAAGGTACGGCAACCAGTGTGAAGCACTGCCAGATGAGCTCTCAGTCGGAAGCCAAAGAATGCACTGCAAAAGACGGGACATAGGCACATAGCAGCTTGAGAAAAGGACCCATGCAGAGGACTCTGGACAGCTGCTGTTCATAGCCTCGGCTCCAGGTGGGACGATGGGCATAAGTAAACAAGTACGCAAGTCTTACAATTGTGCTACATGCAGTAACAGAGGACCAGTGTGGACCAGAGATGGAGTGAGTACGAGTACGAGTACTCAGAAAACAAATGTACTCGAGTACAAGTACGATTACTTTACAATATACTCGAGTACGAGTACGATTACTTTAGAATGTAATCATGATTACTTTCATGAATATTCTGTTTCTAACATAAAGGCAACTTTCATGGAATCCCTAGGTGTCATTCTTGTTCTGTTGTTGTGTCACTAATGTTCTAACTGATTACTGCTATCCACTATCCAGGTGTTATTATTATTAATAATTAGACGACTTTCTCAGGTATTGGATGAATCATTTAATGCTGGATTAATAATTTAATTTATGGTTTCTGAATCAAATACAAATAGGAGGCATTTAAGAATTTAAAATACACATGATCAAATACATTAAAATAACAATACTTCAAAGGGGGGCATATTCAAAAGAGTATCCAATTCAAATATGTAGTATATTAGATGGGTCCAGACATGGGGTCAAATACATTTGTATTTTGAAAGTATTTAAATACTTTTTTAAGTATAAATTTGTATTTGATGTTTAGGAATTAAAAGTATTTGTATTTAAATACTTTCCTAAAGTATTTGACTTTTTCAAATATTTTTTCCAAATACATTGTCAGTATCAACATTTCTTTTTCACTGTCACATGTAATGCTTGCCAAACTGATTACCTTAATGCACTGCAACTTCACCCAACAGTGCTAATTACTAATGAAGGCTTCCCCCATGGCCCTGCAGCAGTGACCACAAGCCAGAGGATGGATGACCATAGGTCAATATCCCCTTTTGTTCTTTAGTCAGGCTTCAATTTGGCACCAGGTTATTCTGGTTTCTTGGCTGACTTTGAAGTTGAGCCTTCCTCACATCTTAGCAATGATTAGCAGTGTCTCTTCTGAGGGCAACATAGGCATCATATTATTATGGACCTCCTGACTTAACATACAGACAATATATTTTGGCCTTTACCTCTTTCAGTCAGTTGTCACTGTGATGCAGTTAGCAATAACAATACTCCCTAGCACTGGTCTGCCTGTCATCATATGAGCAAAACACTAACTATGCCTATAAACTAGATGTCTCAATATATGTGTTGCTTTTCTTTCACCCACATAGTAATACAAAATGAAAAGTATTTGAAAAATATATGAAAAAGTATTTGAAATACTTTTCAATGTATTCGAAAGTATTTGTAATTGTATTTGTAACCCCTCAAGAATATTTGTATTTAAATACATTTCAATGTATTTGACCCCAGAGTAGTTGTGGATTTAGAGGTTTTTTAGACAGGTTTACAGTTTGCACTTAATTAAACATAATAGGCAGGGATTTAGCAGCTAACCGCCCAGACCTAGTCAGGATGTTGGAAATATGACCAGTCATTCACACCATACTGACAGAGCAAACAGTACAGGTAGGGTTGTGGCCTGGCTTCTAAAATTACAAGCAAGATGTTAGGGGATGCTTATCTCCTGCAGTGCTTCCCAGGGAGTGTCACAATATAACTTGTACTTTGTACTAAGCAGTAGGGTGAGGAGATGTTGCTTCTCTATGAAGAGAAGGTATTAATTAGGGAAATCTGACTGAATATTTATTTAACTGAAATGCTTAACAGTAATAGAAAATGAATACCTTGGTTATTACATTTATTAAATTACTTCTAATATTGCCATTTTTATCTGTCTAATATATTTTCTTGCAACTGTTCATATGAAAAAAATGTAATCGTGAGAAGTAATCGTGAGTACGATTACTTTGGTAATGTACTCGAGTACGATTACTTTCCTTCGTACTCGAGTACGAGTACTCAAAAAGTACTCGTACTCGAGTACGAGTACACGAGTACGATTACTCCATCTCTGGTGTGGACCCACTTGTTTACCTCTTTGTGGAGAGCAGAACTGGACGACCAGAATCGGTGGACACGTCCAAACGTTGCATTCGTACACTCTGTCCAGTTGCTGGCCCAAGTGGACATGGTATGACCGCCGGCCGTACCTCGCCCCACCGACTGCGTGTCCAGCATCCCCACATCTTCAGCGTCACCCTCCTTGGCATCATGCTTGGCTAGTGCTTCGACAGTCAGTCCACTCGATCCTACAACACGGATTCTACTTGGTTCAACACGGATCCTATAAATAACAGTATCCATTTATTATAATCACCGAAGAATAGTCAGTCAAAATATGTAAAAATATTATTCTCAGAATATGCAGGTCAAAAATTAGTCATGAGTCACATTTGTAAAATATGTAGAGTTATAACAAGTTACAATGTTCTTGTAATATCAAAATTTGCCTGGGTTGACAATGAATGATGCAAGGGACTATTAAGGGATCATGTCAGCTTTGAGGTGCACACTGCACAGCCTATCCAGACTAGTCCACTGTTATAAAATAGGGGTCTAGTATTGCTCAATACACACACCCTAACCCCTATTTTATAATAGCAGACTGGTCCAGACAAGCTGTGCACCCCAAAGCTTACATGATCCCAATGTTACTAAGTCTAGGGAGGTCAGACGGATCTGCCACCCCCCTCTGACAACATGGGGAGACAGGGGTCCGAGTTTAGTGGCCATAGTTTATTATCATGCAACATACCTGTTCGTTTAAATGTGTTCTTACGTTGTTATAATGTCAGTCCATGATTCTGTGCAGATAGCTGATTTTTTGGGTGGTATTTAAGGGCGGTTAATGATTTTTACCCTCTCTGTGTCAAAAGTTTGGTTTTCATTGTTTATGCCTGCGGCCATATTGGATCACGCTGACAGGCCCCACCTTTCAAAATTATTTGCGAGATTATGTTAATGATTATGGCCATTTTGAAAAGTTACAAGCAAATAAGAAACATAAGTGAATGTGATCGTACAAATATCATGATAATCCGTCGATAAAAAGTTTTAGTAATTAGGCAGTTAAAATGACCTATGTTTGACAATGTTTTGTGACTATTTATTTAGTTGGCTTCAGATGCAGAAGTATAAAGAATTGTGTGGACGATAATATGATTACAGTGATGGCTTACCAACTGATAGCACAAACATGCACAAAGTATATTTATGGACACCCTGCCCTGTCTCAAAAGACACCGCCATTTTGCATATTAATTGAATTACAAAATTAGGTATGTATTGGCCTTCATCGTAGTTTACAACAAAACCAGTATAACTGATAAAAGTAATCTTCTTGTGATTTATGTAAAAAATTAAACAGGAGAATTATCAGATTTGTTTTTATTTACAAAATTAATTAACATGTACTTGAAGAAAGCACTGCTGCATTTTAACTAATTATTAATATCAGAATAAAAAAATAGGCAATTCTAAAGATTGATTAATTATTGGTAAATGGAAAGATAAAATCTGTCATGACAATTTTATGAATAAAATTGTCAGAAATGTATTTTAATTTGAAATTTGAAATTAAAATTGTAGTTTCCTTAATATTTCATCTACGTACATGAAACAAGCACCATTGCAATTCAATTAGTGATTATGACTAGTGAAAATAAAAACAAATGTGTGTTGTATATAAAAAATACATATTATTAGCAAACCGTCAGAAAACGACATGAAATGTGTAAGTTTACACATCTGTAGTTTGCTTAATATTTCACTTAGACATGAAACAAACCACCATTGTACTTCTTACAGTGACTACTATTAAGGAAAACAATTTTAAAAATTCGAAAGAAAAGTTTGGCTAAAACCACTAAGACCAAGTCTAAGAAGTTTACAAAATAATAGTAAATTAGCATAACATTTGGGCAACAATAATTATAAAGACAAAATCAAGGTGGGTCCGTATTGGACAAACACATAATGTTACCGCTTTGGGTACACATTGTACACAAATTACTAAACATGAAAAAAACAGTCCGCAATTAAAACAAGATTAAACAAACGCAGTCTAGCACAACGTGGATGACTACCGATAAGTTCGCATATTATCGCCCATGTTGTTATTTACCAGTGTCTGGGTGAAAGAATCTGTTTCTTGCTGCGTCACGGAATTTTTTGGATTCTGGATTGCTGCTGCTACTGTGTCCTTTCTTCCACCGTTTACCCTTCTGATTCTTCAATCTGTGTCGAATATTTCCTCCCATCTTTGCTGATCCCTAAAGCCTTCGATCACTGAAAGCTGATCAGCACGTGTAAAATATACAGCGCCCTCTGTTAGAGTGATTATACATTAATTAGTTGGTGAAATAAGCCAACAGGGGGCGACGCGTAAACTATTTGTACCAGGGTCGAGAGGTCGTTTATGTTTAGAATTATCTTTCTTCTTTGTTGTCTTCTTCTTCCAGCTGTATACCGAATTAAATTTAAATTGGCTACTGTTACATGCCGTACTCTTTCTACTCAATAACTGACATACTTAGAGTTAATCAACAACTCCTCATTCCAACCTATCACAATATTCCCCTCAATTCTAACACTTAATATAGGAATAAAATAATTGTTAATATACTAAAAGCCACAATAAAACAACTAGAAGCCCTAAAACCAAACAAAGCATCAGGACCGGATGAAATCCCAGCAAGAGTATTAAAAGAGACCGCCAGTGAACTATTCCAGCAAACATACACCACCGGCAAACCCCCACAAGCCTGGACCACAGCTCTTAATTAATTGCCAAACCAATATATATACAAGAAAGGCAATAAAAGCAATCCCGATAACTACAGGCCAATCTCTTTAACATGTATTCTATGGTGGAGCATATCGTTCTTAGCCACACGTGGAAACACCTTAATGCTAATAATGTTATCTTCCATCACACGCATGGATTCCAAACAGCTAGGGTTCTCCAGTCAAACGCAGCTTGTGGATGCAGTCCATGTTTGGGCTTCCTCCATGAACAACCATAAGCAAACATCATCCTCGTCGACTTCTCCAAAGCTTTCGATACAGTTCCCCACAAACGTCTTCTTAATCAACCAACCTACTACGGCATTACTAGTCCCACATTACAATGGATAAACTCTTTTATTTCAAACCGCACAGGCTGTATCAGTAAATGGTACTCACTCAGCTCCTGCAAACGTCATATCTGGTGTTCCCTAGGGTTCAGTCCTTGACCCTGTCCTCCTCTTGCTGTATATAAATGACATCATTGACGCAATCAATTCAAACAGCAGACACTTTGCAAATGAACTTTAGTATTCCAAAATGTCATCTCTTCAGAATTACCCCAAAACGGAAGCTTATAGCCACTTCACTTATATCATCTCAAACCAACCAATCTCCCAAGTTGAATCACACCCTTATCTAGACATCACAATAGACTCAAAACTTAGGTCAAACTTCCACACCACCACCCAAATGTGCTAGAACACTTGGCCTCCTTAGACGCACCCCCACCCTACAACACCACAGTTAAAGAAGCAGCCTACAACGTGTTAGTAAGCCAAAACGAAATACGGAACCGTAGCATGGTCCATACACACAGAATAACATTGAAACCTTGAAAAATCCAGAGAAGCGCAGCCAGATTTACACTAAATGACCACCGCCGCAAAACAAGTGTAAAGGTTAATAAAAAACTGGTTGGGACCACTTGAAAACGACTAAAACACCAACTCTTTTTTTTACAAAATAAAACAAAACCCCCTAATATCAGTTACCACAACACATCAAAACCCCCATGCCCCCTTCACGAAACAAAAACCAAAAAATACAACAAATCCACGCACGATCAATCATAGCAATCTTTCTACCCAGAATCACAAGAGCCTGGAACCCTCCCCCGAAATCATAAGCAAACCACACTACACCCATTCCAACAAACCCTCAGTACCAACCACCTTGTTGCCCAGCCCACCAGCAGAAGTAGTAGTAGTAGTAGTAGTAGTAGTAGTAGTAGTAGTAGTAGTAGCAGTAGTAGTAGTGGTGTAGTAGCAGTAGTAGTAGTAGTAGTAGTGTAGTAGTAGCAGTAGCAGTAGCAGTGCAGTAGCAGTAGTAGTAGTAGTAGTAGTAGCATACAGCAGTAGTAGTAGTAGTAGTAGTAGTAGTAGTAGTAGTAGTAGTAGAAGTAGTAGTAGTAGTAGTAGTATGTAGTGTAGTATAGTAGTGTAGTGTAGGTAGTAGTGTAGTGTGGGATTGTATGTGGGAGTGTGGGAGTGGGAGTGGGGGTTTGTTGTGTAGTGTGTAGTGTGTAGTGGAAGTGTAGTAGTGGGAGTAGTGTGAGTGTAGCATGAGTGCAGTAGCGGGAGCTGCGTGCGGGGAGTAGAGAGTGTAGTAGTAGTGTAGTAGTAGCTGGGTGCAGTGCGTGCGGGGCGTGCTGCGTGCTAGCGGTCGTTGGTTTGGAGTGGTGGGGGTTATGGTGGGGGTTTGGGGGGTTGTTGGTGGTGTGGTGGGATGGGGGTAGGGGGGGGTGGTGTTGGGGGTGGGGGTGGTTTTGGGGGTAGTGGGGGTGGTGTGGGGGGTTTGGGGGTTTGGGGTGGTTGGTGGGGGTGGGGGTTTTGGGGGTGGTGGTGGTGTGGTGGTGGTGTATGT
>JAODUO010002382.1:17500-25752 GCA_025642075.2 Ridgeia piscesae
ATGATAAATTTAAAATATGTGTTAAAGGTGACACAATGAGCTTGGCACCATCCTTAATGAATCTGGGTGACAATAGGTCCAATCCGGTTGCCTTGCTCGAATTTAGTTTACATAAAATACTGAGTACGTTGTTCTCACTGACTTCATTAAAACAGAAGCTATTACTTGTTACACCCAGTGACCTGTAGAAGTCTTGAAAGTGTTGCTTCTCATATATACCATTACTAGGTGGAAGTTGGTTAACCAGTGTTAAGGCTACATTAGAAAAGTAGTTGTTGAAATGTTCAGATACTATTGATTTGTCAAAACAGATGCTATTGTCAATGTTTAGTCCTATGCTTCCTGGTTTACAGTTACACTGAGTTGAAGTTCCGAGGCTTTTCAGCAGTTGCCATAATTTTGAAGGTTGTTTGAATTCGTCAGTTTTATTAGCAATGAAGTCTGATTTGGCCTGTTTCTTCTTATATTGAACCTGATTACGAAGGTAAGTGAATTTTCCATGCCAACTGATGTCTTTGGTCTTTTTTAATTTGGTAAAAGCCCGATCTCTTTCATGGATCAGGTGCAGTATCTCACCCGTCATCCGGTACCCAGATCCAAAGTAAAAGAAACGACGCTGCAGGTACGCGGATTTGCGCGCACGCAAAATCACCGCCGCAGCCGATTTTTTTGAAGTGCCTATATCAACTGTAGTTTATGTGACAGTGGACAAGGTATTTTTAAATGTTGCCATATTATTGCATTTTCATAAATACTTAAAACAAATTATCCATAATATTACTTATGATCTACACTGTGAAAATATAGAATTGTTATGAAGTTTTTATTTATTATTTATTAAAAAAGACCTGTTGTTGGAAATTAAGTTGTTTGCTTAACACATTTTCCAAAAATAGATTGCCATAGTTAGTTCATATGTAAAACTACATTTGCAACAGTTCTCATGCTTACATGGAATAAGTGAGAGAAAAAACACAAACTAAAAATCGTGCATATTAAATATAACAAAGGCATACATGTAAAGGTGGTAACAGCAATGTTTTTTCTAAGCTAGGATCTGCAATGCAATTGATACAGCTTTTATATAACGAATGGTAAAACTATGTGTGCATTATTCAGTTATACATTACTCAAGAATGCTTGTGAATTTATGTTGAGTTATCATAATGAATGCATGTTTTCAGAAACTGTATAACACTGTAAATCATTGTAAGATGTACACAAAAAGTTATTTTAATGTATTCATAGTTTTTGCGATATGAACCTTGTCATTTTGGATACAGCTAAGTTCCATTTAGAGTGATTTGTGTGTATTTGTGTGCATTACACTGTATTCCCAGTCAGTGCAGTTCAGTTTGTTACAAGAAAGAAAATACTGTAGTGTGCTTTTTACCTAAAACAGTTACAGTGTAATGACAAATGTGTTATTTTAAGTAAGTTTTATTAACAAATTCACCCATAAATTGTTATATCAGTCAGGGCTATGTCCAGATACATTATTTTATGTGTACTTGGTTACATACACTTGCTATAAATGTAACTGATTAATATTTTGAAATTATTCTATTCTGTAATAGATTTTTTCATTAATTTGAAAAAGATTATAATTAGTTAGTTTCCTAGCATGACATACTTTATGTAAGCTGTGTTTTATATAAATGAAAATTGTAAACCATATGCATTATAACACACGTTAGCTAATGTTTAAAACCAACTTGATATCAGATCCAATGTGCTGTGTATATTCTGGTTAGTTATCTTTATTCTAGTGGGCTATCTTTATTCTGGTGGGCTGTATGTTTTGATGGGTTATTTTTATTCTGGTGGGCTGTGCTCTCTCTTGCTCTCTCCACTTTCTCTCTCTTTCTCTCACGCTCTCTCTCTCTCCCTCTCTTGCACTTTCTCTCGCTCTCTCTCCTTTCTCGCTCTCTCTCTCTCTCTCTCTCTCTCTCTCTCTCTCTCTCTCTCTCTCTCTCTCTCTCTCTCTCTCTCTCTCTCTCTCTCTCTCTCTCTCTCTCTCTCTCTCTCTCTCTCTCTCTCTCTCTCTTCTCTCTCTTCTCTCTCTCTCTCTTCTCTCTCTCTCTCTCTCTCTCTCTCGCTCTGTCTCTCCCCTTCTCTTATCCAAACCAATCACGTCTCTCTCTACCATCTCATCCAGTTCCTGTCTTGTAGCCAACCAAACATGACATATTAGATGGAAGACTCCAACTTTCCTAAAATAGCAGTCTTTGAAGTATGACAACTCCCATGCCTTGATATCGCCACTGCAGTCTTCGGCACATTCTATGCTGACCTCAACAAGAATTATTACTGTTGCACTTAACTTGATGACCTGGTAGAACTCTGATGCTGGTCATATGATGCTGCCAGCGAGAAATATTTTATCTGCATTCTTCTACAGCCCACATGTAGGTCTTATGTCTAAGTTGTCTGGGTTGCATATTAATTCCTGTTTGTTTTGCAACCAAGGTGCACGCCATTTATGAAGAACGCATTAATATTCTATATCGTTGTTTTTATATATATATATATATATATAAAAATTAATATTCCTGCATATATACATTGATACATACACAAACTTGACGATAGTTCGATGCATTTCAGAGATGTCACAAAAACAGCTGAACTTATTAAATAGAATCAATGCGTGTGCACACAACATGTAATGTTTGCATAAGGAACACCAGCAGGATGTGAACCTGCCACACACAACACTGAATCGATATTACCCTAAACTATCCAAGTGAACAAAATGGTTAGACAAACAACTGACAATGCATTTGCATTACAACACAGTATTCTAAATGCAATCAGTCACAACTGTATTTTATATTATTAGAAAATTTTAATTTATATCATCTGACAGGAATATATAATTATTAAAAATCTAAAAACAAGTATGCACAAATTCACTTTTCTGAATAACACTGCTAACTTTGTTTTGAACTCTTCTTTTGTGGGAACACATCATCCGTCACCATGGCTGTCAAACACCCTATTTGAACGATTGTGTCTACCTGAAAAAGTGACAAATTACCAAACCAGTACAGTTGTTTCCCACAAGCATGAGTTTTTAATGGTGGTTATTACAACAGGACATTTTGCATTGCCTAACAATATCCAGCATTTTCTCTAGTTGATTATCCTCTGTATGTCTAATGACATCCCAAATATGAATAGGGTATGTGTCATTTAATACATATTAGGTTTTATGTGGGGTATGTGTGTGTAAAATAGTTATGACATTGCTTTATTGACTAATACAATGTCACTTTATAATAGGACTGACGTAGACTTGTTCAAATTAGTGTCTTCGCAAGAGTGACACTGTTGGTGGCACTGCAGTCAAGTAACAATTCTTATTTACTCTGCTCATTTCTCCTGTTCAAGGTTTCTGTTTGTGGCTATATTCTCCTGGTCTATCCCATATCCTTTTTTCTTGTTCAGTGTCTCTGTGCGAGGTGGCCTTCTAATAGTTATTAAAATATAATGAACAAAAGCAAAATAATAAAAATCCATCAATACATAGATGTATTTTAAAGACTACATGAAAGTCTTCCAAGATATAGTTAAGCAGTAACTACTATTTATTACAGGTTCAAGCATTTTTATATCTTTCAATAATATATTTTCCACAAACAAAACGTATAACGAATTAATTAAAGTTTATCGTGAAAAACAGAAATTTTTAAAGATAAAATCCATGAAATTATGTAATTTATAATATTTATATAATTTAAAAAGAGGGTATCCGGAAGTGGGAGACACTGGGAACATTCTGCCTATAGTACATTAGTACATAGTACAGTATCTAATGTATCTACTTGGGCTCGGGACTCCGCTTTGGTTGCTCCTTACAACGTTCCTCTGGCGAGAAATGTCACGACCTTCAACACTCACAACTGACCACTGTGCTACGAGAAAGGGAGGGAGTATCTGCCCCTAAGCCCGGCGTTCCATTGCCGGATGTGACCCTCCATATTGCGAGCATCACGTGATACACCCTTTGCCACGAGGCATCGAATACACATCAGTTACAATTATAGTAGCAATTTCCTTTCTTTATATACCATATAGTCTTTGACTGGCGAGATTGTGGTGTCAACTTGTCTTCACTGGAAATAGTTCTTAAACTGATATAACTATTTCCAGTGAAGTTATTTGTATTGTAGAATGGCGTTAAAACATCGTTTATATGTTATATTATATCATATGATACATTAAACATGTTAACATGCGAAACTATAATTATTCATCCATGCACAGTTATGGATAGGTATGTTTTACATTAGGCGACGTGAAACCAAGATGGCGCACACATCGTCGCCATTTTGTCCTTCATAAAATAGCGATCGTAATTTTGTTTTCCACATGCGTGTTGGCTTAAACAGGCAAAAACATCGTTTATATGTTACATTATATCATATGATACATTACACATGTTAACATGTGAACCTATAATTATTCATCCATACAGATTTATGGATAGGTATGTTTTACAACAAGCGACGTGAAACCAAGATGGCGCACACATCGTCGCCATTTTGTCCTTCATAAAATATAACAAGGAATTACTTTAAAATGTTGATACATAATTCGTATAATTCCATATAACTCAAATTGGTAAACAAGAATACATAACATAAAATAATAAACATAACAGATGTAGACTAAGACAAATTTAGTTATTTTATTTAAGATATTATCGACACCAATCAGACGTGCAATGACTTTAGAAGCCGCATATAACAAATAAAACATGGAGACCTAGTCTCAATCCTTGCTAAGCAATTCTGAACACATTGTAATTTTGTGATGCTGTTAAAGGTAAAATTATGGTAGAGGGGATTACAACAGAAACATGCATTGAATCACGAATATAATTCTATAACAATAATGGAACGTACGAGCATTAGTTGTCTTTCCACCACAAACCATAAACGTTCATACCTTCGAGTAATTGCATCGTCCAATCTGTGCCCGTCCTCGTTGTGTTTCGGCATCTGTTGATATCCTAGTGTCTGCTGACATCTTAAACTGCACCTTGTGTGCATCTTAGTTGAGACCAACTGTCACACTATATTGAGCGTCAACCGTGCATCGTCTGCTGCACTCGACCCCAATCGAACAAACCAAGAAACAGATGAAATTGGCCTTGCACTATTAACGGGGAGAACTACATTCTGACCCCAACGATTCCATGCTATTGGTCGTTGCACCCTTCTGTCACGTGCAAGTCACCGATATGGCGAAGTTACATGTTGTCAACCCCTGCGTTCTGGCGTAGCAGCAAATCCATTAGGAGGCCGCAAGCTATGCCAATTGACGGATTGCATTGTCTGTGTTAAACTGTGATAATGTCAATGAAGCATGGCAGGTATTACACAATTGCTTTGTATGGCATCAATAGATTCGACGTTCGTGTAGATATGTGCAAATAGCCATGACGGAATCCATGTGCGTCTTAATGAGAATGAGAGAATGGGTACAAAAAAACGAGTGGCGGGCGAAAACGTGGAGGAAGAGGGGTGTAGACGAGTAGAGAAGAGTGGGAAAGAATAAGGAAAATGGGATAGATACAGTGTGACGCAGAGACAGAGGAGGGAGAATCGGAGGAAGAGGGAGGGAAGGAGGGAGGGAGGGAGGGAGGGAGGGGGGGAGGGGGGGAGGGAGGAGGGAGGGAAGGAGGGAGAGAAGAGGAGGGAGGGGGTAGGAAGGGAGGTGTAGGAAGGGATAGAGGTAGGAAGAGAGGGAGGGTGAGGGAAAAGAGGAGGAAGGGAGGGAGGGAAGGAGGAGAAAGCCCAAGCGAGAGAGAGACCGAGAGAGAGAAAAGAGAGAGAGAGAAGCGAGAGAGCGAGAAAGCGAAGAAGAGCGAGAGAGAGAGAAAGCGAGAAACGAGAGATGGGAGAAGAGAAGCGAGAGAGATAGCGAGAGAGATAGCGAGAGAGAGAGTGAGCGAGAGAGAGAGCGAGTGACAGAGAGCGAGAGACAGAGAGGAGAGACAGAGAGCGAGAGACAGAGAGCGAGAGACATAGAGCGAGAGACAGAGGGCGAGAGACAGAGAGTGAGAGACAGAGAGAGAGCGAGAGACAGAGTGAGAGACAGAGAGCGAGAGACAGAGAGCTGGAGACAGAGAGCGAGAGACAGAGAGCGAGACACAGTGAGCGAGAGACAGAGAGTAAGATGTAGAGAGCGACAGACAGAGAGTGAGACACAGAGAGCGAGAGACAGTGAGCGAGAGACATAGCGAGAAAGACAGAGAGCGAGAGAGCGAGAGAGAGAGACAGCGAGAGAGATAGAGCGAGAGAGATAGAGCGAGAGAGAGAGCGAGAGAGCAAGAGAAAGCGAGCGAGAGAGAGCAAGTGGGGAGAGCAAGAGAGAGAGAGCGAGGAGCGAGAAAAGAGAGAGAGCGAGAGAGAGAGAGGGGAGAGCGAGAGAGAGAGAGGCGAGAGAGAGAGAGAGGAGAGAGAGAGCGAGAGAGAGAAGAGAGAGAGAGGGGAGAGAAAGGAGGACAGAGAACGAGAGAAGAAACGAGAGACATAGAGCAAGAGACACAGAGCAAGTGACAGAGAGTGAGAGACAGAGAGCGAGAGACAGAGAGTGAGAGACAGAGAGCAAGAGACAGAACGAGAGACAGAGAGCGAGAGAGAGCGAGAGACATAAGGAGAGAGAGAGAGAGAGAGAGACAGAGAGCGAGAGATAGAAGCGAGAGACAGAGAGCAAGAGACAGAGCGAGAGACAGAGAGCGAGAGACAGAGAGCGAGAGACAAACAGCGAGAAACAGAGAGCGAGAGACAGAGAGCGAGAGAAAGAGAGCGAGAGACAGAGAGTGAGAGGGGGAGCGAGAGAAAGAGAAAGAGAAGAGAGAGAGATAGAGAGGGGAGACGGAGAGAGCGAGAGACAGATAGCGAGAGACAGAGAGTGAGAGACAGGGAGCAAGAGACAGAGCGAGAGACAAGAGCGAGAGCGAGAGAGAGCGAGACAGAAGACCGAAAGAGAGAGCAGAGAGAGAGCAAGAGAGAGAGACGAGAGAGTGAGGGAGAGCGAAGAGAAGCGAGAGAGAGAGCAGAAACAGAGAAGCGAAGGAGAGAGAAAAGGGAGAGAACGAGACTAGAGAAGAGACGAGAGGAGAGAAGAGGGGAGTCAGAGAGCGAGAGACAGAGAGCGAGAAACAGAGAGCGAGAGACAGAGAGTGAGAGAGAGCGAGAGAGAGAGCGAGAGAGAGAGAGCGAGAGAGAGATAACGTGAGAGAGTGGGAGAGAGGAACCAGGGGCTTTACACAAAAAATGGCTGAGGTCTAAAGGGTTAACACAATAGGTAGACAGAAACTAGACACAAATAGTCGAGAGATCACAAAGACCAACTGATGCTGGCCCCACTCCACAACTCTCAACAAGGGACATAGGGGGAGAAGCGATGATGACCTCGTTTTGACAGAGAAACAAACTACCTACCTCTTTGTATGACTGCAGGATGTTTGAGCCTGACACTGAGACAATGATGTCGATTTGGTGAATGATGTAGAGAGGCTCGTCCTGAACCTGGTAGGGCAGGAAGGCCATGTTGTCTGCCATGTAGATCAGCTCACTCAACGTTGCTTTCTGCAATCACCCACAAACATACACAATATTCCACATACACACATAATGCAGTCTGCATCCACATACACAAGCATTTTATCTCATGAAAATTAATGTATTAGCATACAAATGCAGTCTGCCTCCACAAGCATCTTATTTCATAGAAGTTAATGTACGTGGGGGCATTTTTGCTAGTATATCAAAATGTAAAGGAAATCATAACTTACTTAGGTTAGGTTATTGTTGACATTGTGTTCCATATGAAACTTATATTATTTACAAGACTACCATAACAAGATGAGAGAACAGATTGTATTCTGTACTTGAGACAACTAGGAGGTGCCAAGTCCAACAGTTTCAAAGACACCAAAATACTTTTGTTTTAAGTTATGACATCAACTCAATATATTTTTTACTCTTGGCATATTGCTTCATCACCATCAAACTTTATTAAATAGATGGACAACACATAAAGGGGGGGGGGGATCATAGCTATGGCCTGGGTCGCTCTTGTGGAAACTGTCATAGATATGCGATTGTCCATCTTATTTACGAACTTACTTATGTCTTCCACTGAATGTGATGACACTAATGGCGAAATATCACAAGAAAAAGGCTGACTATGAAAAACAGTACAGATTTGAACCATCCATCCTCATTCGTATGGTT
>JAODUO010002383.1:2500-28626 GCA_025642075.2 Ridgeia piscesae
GCAACTATATCAAAACACAACAATTAGCTCATTGCCAGTTTTTCTTCAGGTCGTCCACACTCCGTAACGTCGTCGATAGAGCGATGAACTCTGCGTCACAGCATTCCATCCGTATTTCTGTCCCTGTTCGACAAGGTTGATTTTAATCGGCCTTGTAACAGTTCTTATATTTGGCCGTACGCCTGTATTAAGGCCATAATCTCAGCATGAGAAAGGTTGTCTTTATAATTTCGCTGTTGTCTCACTGCTTCCACCATGAGGACTCTCACAGGTGAAATTAATTCTGGGAAGATTTGTTCTCAAAACGCGGCAATCCGCTAGCCGGTATCCCCTAGTTGGGCGGTATCTGGGTGGCTGTTGTGCACCGCACCTAATCCGGTCGCCCAGCTAGGTGACACCTAGAGAGATAGGGGTAATTTTACCGCCTAACTTGGGTGCGTGTCATGCAACCGGCCACTGGCCACTGGCCCCCAGCCTGGCCCGCACCGCACCGCACCGCACTGCACCGCACCGCACCAGTCTGGCCCGCTGGCCTTAGTGCATACACAGTAAGCCTATTCACTTACTGAAATACATAGGCTTACGCACTGCGGTTCTGTTTCAGCACTTGTGCTACTGTACGCTACAACAGGTCACTGATCTTGCTAAACGGATTACTCAGATCTTCCAACATACGTGGCTTAATATATGACGCCACGACTAGTCTGCCAAATTAGCGTCACAGTTCCTGATATGTTTTCAGCCGCAAAGAGGCACTACACACTACACCTCCCCTCCCCCACCCCCACGATGACTAACGAGACTGGAAATGGTATTGTTCTTGGAGACGTTAGCTTCTTCTTCTTTTAATCAGCCAACATCAATGTTTTGATGATTATGCTGATTTATGGAGAGTGCAGTACAGATAGTTTTAAGATGTATTGAAAGGGTGTGTAGGGTAGTAGATAGGAGGGTAGTAGACACAAGAAAGGGGTTGCCGTGATTACAGGTGGGCGGCAAACATGGACTTGAAACACTCCAGGGACGTGGCTGCCATATCCTGGGGGCCGGGCAGGCTATTCCATTCGGGTATGGTCCGGGTGGAAGAATGACATCTGTCTGTATTGTGTCCTACAGGAGGGGATGTTGTAGGCAGCGGCGTCGATCCGTTTTTAAAAGTGGGTGGACGGGGAACCAATTTATATTATACCTATATGCATGTAATTTCTATGTATGTATATTATATTTATATTATATATATATATATATATATATATATATATATATATATCAGTATATTATATATCAGTATATATATATATATATATATATATATATATATATATATATATATATATATATATATATATGTGTGTGTGTGTGTGTGTGTCATCGTCGTCGTCGTCATGCTGTCGGTCACGATGCGACAAAGACTGCTTCCATCACTTGACTAATGCGTTCCATTTTTCTCTCTGCTGTGAGTGATGTCCATGAGTTGGTCTTTATGTCTCTCAGCTTCAGGTTTCTTTTGATGGTATCCTTGAACCGGAGACGAGGGCGCCCTCTCTTTCTGTGATCAGAAGACAGTTGAAAGTAGATAACCTATTTTCGGTAGCCTGTCTGGTGTCCAGTCCATCGGAGATTCTTTCTGATCAAAAGATCTTCCAGAGATGGCAGCCCTGTCCGTTCGAGTATTTCCTTGTTTGTCACTTTGTCCATCCAGGTTATCCTCATGATCGAAAGCAAATGTCGCATCATGAAAACATGCAGCTTTTTCACCTGTCGTCTGTACACTGTCCAGGCCTCGGCTCCATAAAGGAGGGTGGACAGCACGATTGTACGGTATACAGTATATTGTCTTTAACCCGCAGGGACACGTGGTGGTTGTTCCATAGTCTCTGGAGTAGTCGGCCGAAAGATGCACTAGCCTTGGCCATCCTCCTCTGTATTTCATCGTCAATGCACCCATTACTTGATATAGTGCTTCCGAGGTAGGTGATTTCCAGAACAGAATTCAGCTTGTTTCCATCAACCCTAATATCCTCCTCTCGGGTTCTTGAAAAGTTGGGTTGGTACAGCACCTCGGTTTTCTTGATGTTAATCTTCAGGCCGAACTTCTTTGACCCATCGGAGAAAGCATCCACTATTTTCTGCATCTCTTCAGCAGAGTGTGCAACTGTCATCTGCGAATAGTAGTATCCGAGTAGTCTTGGTCTTCGCTCTGAAGTGTGCGACGTTGAATAGGTCAGCGTTCTGTCTGGACTGTATGTAGACGCCATCCCCCATGTCTCGGAAAGCCTCGTCGAGCACTGCTGATAGGAAGAAGGAGAAGAGCGTGGGGCCAGTACACAATCTTGCTTTGTGACACCGAACGATTCCGAGACTTTTCCTCCAACACTAACATTCGCCATCATTCCGGTATGTAGTGCCTCGAACATTGTTGTGAACTTTTATGGGCAGCCATACTTCCTCCGTAACTGCCATACACCGGTCCTCTCAACTGCATCGAACGCCTTACAGAAGTCGACAAATAAAATGTACAGTGGGCGGTCCTGCTCAATGCACTTTTCTTGTAGCTGTCGGAGACAAAATATCATATCCACGGTGCTCCGGTTACCTCTGAAGCCACAATGTGTCCCCGGAACTACCTCTGGTGTTATGTGGGTAGATAGTCTGTTGAGGAGGTTCCTGGCGAATAACTTGCCTGCTATGGAAAGAAGATATATTCCTCTATAGTTCCCACAGTCTATTTCGATATATATATATATATATATATATATATATATATATATATATATATATACTGTCAAGAGAAGGGACAGAAAAAGGAAATATCGGGCTGATGGCTATGGAGGGGTCATGATTGCTATCAAGACTGGACTACCCTCTCACAGATAATGATACCGACGCCGTGCTAGTTGATTGCTCTAAAACTGAAAACATCACGCTCCTCTCATTGTAATTGGAATTTACTGACTTACAGATAACAATACTGACTATTCAACCTCCACGTGTGATGCCATATCCAGCATTGCCAGGAAATTCCCAAACAGCCCCTGATGGATAACAGGCATCACTTAACCAAGGAAGAGTACCAGCAGCCTGGAAGCATGCCTGGGTCATACCAGTGTACAAGAAAGGAGCGAGACACTCTCCTTCGAAATACAGACCTATATCTATCACAAGCATCGCCTGCAAGACATTGGGACACATCATGCATAGTAACTTAATGAACCATTTGGAACGTCACAACATTCTGTCTGACCACCAACATGGATTCCATAAACGTAGATCCTGTGAGATGCAACTCATTCAAACTGTCGACCTTGCGAAGTGCCTCAATGAGGATGGCCAGATTGACACTGTGCTGCTGGACTCATCAAAGGCGTTTGACACTGTGCTCCACCACCACCAGGCAACCAAACTCCATCACTACGGTATGCGAGGGAAGACGCTGGAATGGGTGAAAAGCTTTCCGAGCAGTCGCTCAGAGGAAGTGATCCTGGAAGGGAAAAAGTCTTCACCGGTCCCAATGACCTCAGGCGTCCCACAGGGATCTGTACTTGCCCCCATCCTCTTCATTTGCAACATAAACGAACTACCAAACCAAGTTTCCTCAACCATACGACTCTTTGCTGACGACTGGCTCCTATGTCGCAACATCAACACAACACATGACGCAGAGACATTGCAAGAAGACATATACAAACTGCAAACATGAGAGGTGGACTGGCTGGTGGAGTTTAATCCAGACAAATGCGAAGTCATCCGAATCACTAACAGAAGGAAAAGGAAAATTGTCACCAATTACTCCGTACAGGAACACCAACTAAAGAAGGTTAAAGGCGCCAAGTACCTTGGACTAACCATAGACAGAACTCTGTCGTGGAATGATCATATCAGCAACGTGACAAAGAAAGCCAACAACACCAGGGCCTTCCTACAGCGCAACATCAACAGATGCCCCGAGGCTATCAAAACGTTATGCTACCAAACGTTTGTCAGGCCAATCGTGGAGTATGTGTCGACGGTATGCAATCCGCCCACAGAGAAAAACATCAAATCTGTGGAGAACGTGCAGCGACAGGCTGCCCGCTTCACGAAGATCGACTACCATCGACGCAGCAGTGTGACCACCATGCTCGAAAGCCTGAACTGGGTGTCCCTTGCGAGCAGTCGAGCGGAAGCCAAGCTCGTAATGTTATACCGCATTACAAACAACTTAGTGGACGTAACAACATCCGCACTCACAGCCGCCCCTACACGCACCAGAGGCAACACACACTGCTACTTACAACCTCCTTCCAACCGCATCGAAGACTACAGTCCTTCTTTCCGAGCACCATCAAGACAAGAAACAAAAGCAGCATACAACAGTTAGTTAGCAAACAATCACTCGACTCATTTAGAAGGCATTTGCACTATATGCCTACATAAATACATATTTATGTTTATTATCCCCCACCCCCGCGCAACACCACCCACTATTTGCGACCAACCAAGCTCGACAATAGTCTAGTGACGTAAATACGTGGGCACTACAGAGTGCTGAGCTAATATGAGAAGAAAAAGAAGAGGGAGGGATGGAAAGAGACAGACAACCCAGGGAGCATTATGCCGCGTAGATACGTCAGTGGCGCCGCCTAGCGACCAAGCCCACCGCAGGTAATACAAGCATGTTGACACTGTTGTTGACCCTGATTGTCCCACTTCGAAGTTCCGGTGACAAAAGTGTCGGTGCACCTCGTGGGTCTTTATGGAACATGTATTTACGTGAACATATAATGAAGAATCGTTCTTAGCATAACTCTTGGTAAGTATCTGTGTATATTGTGTGTTAGCGGTGACGGCTGTCGTGGCGCGCTGAGGCCTGAGCTTACTCAGTCAGGTGTGAATCAAACGCTCACACTCCACTCACAGGTGGTTTCCGGTAATTTCGGCCGCCAGCCTTATGTTGTTTTGGTCGTTAGTTCAATGGACACGTTATGTCCACAACATACGATTACGGGGTGCTCCACACTTGAGCGGTTTCTCCGTACTGGGAGGTTGGGACATGTGATTCAGAGGGTGAGGTGGGCTGGAGCAACAATGTGAATGTTACTGAGAGCTTGGAGATATTTGTGACCCCCTTACATCTTAGATGACACTGAAATGTGAAGTTAAGCTATGCGGCTATTGGGACATTTTTTTTATCTCACCCTCTCATTCTTTGTCAAAGAGTGAGAGTATCGTGTTCCTCTATAAGAATTCGGAGTTTCTGAAATATGGCTTCTTATATGAATTATATTTATAGCAGCAAATAGTTCTAATTGTTTTTTCTGTAGTTTGATAATTATGTTGCATTTAAACACCACAATTATTAACATTTGTGTGCAGTAGCATTAATTAATTATATAACATAAATGCAATATTAGTTAGTAAGAATCATTATAATGTATTCAATATGCCTATGATTTTGGGACATTTTATAGAAATGTTCTTAATGTGACTGTCCGAGTTTAGGTTTTATGGCTGTATCACACCTGGGATATTACAGTTTTGATATATCTTTTTTGTTTCACAAAATATTGTGCAGTAGGATTATTAATTTCTTGTTTCCCAGTCCATGTATTACATACTTGGATTTTTATATATAACGAAAGTTTATTAATTTACAGCCATTCATTTATGTTTTTTAACTATGAATTTCAATATTCTTGACCATTTTGGTGGTATAAACATAAAGATTGAATTGCGATAAGAGAGTTGTATCATCTGCATATATTACAAGTTTAAATATATCAGTAACCATTGGAAAATTATTTATAGATTATTATCAGAAGTGGGCGAAGCATAGAGCCCTGTGGCATGCCGGTACAAATGGGAATCGTAAATTGTTTATGAGATTTAATCACTGATATTGACGAATTGGTGTCTACTTTTCAAATAGCTTTCCATTACCATTTAAAATGTTAAGCAAACTACATAAATTATGTATGGAGCATGCAACATGTCTATACAATTATTGCTGTGATGCATGCTCCATATATAAGTACCCCGGTAGTTTGCTTAATAAAATGTTGAATGCTTTAGATAATACTGGTTTTGGTTAGCATTGAACAGATGATGCTCTGTGAAATATGAATGTATCTGAATATGCATAACCTTTTCAGTAACTTCTGAAATTACCAGATGATGGAATATCAACGTGGGTGTTGCTAATTTCTGCCATGATAATTTCAACTCACTAAAGATGGTCCAATTTTATACAGTATAGCTGGTGGTTATGTAGCACACCACAAATGATTTTGTTTTAAATTTAATTTATTCCCAGTAATAGGTTAATTTTGCCATTTTTTAGAATGTGGCCTAACAAATACACTGCCATTCAGTTAACTGATAAGTACATATTTGTAGTTTAGCAAAATTGCACATAGTAATTTGTTTTAATCTGTCCTTCTCACATAATCCACTGTTTATTCTTGTAACTTATTCGTTGACTTGTAAAAGACACTGAAGATTGTCAGCCTATATCACTGAGCCAAATTCACCTTGGGTTAAAATCAACGATTCTATTTCCATATGGATGGAATATCTTTACTATTATCACGTAGATCTGTCACCAACAGTTCTGTTCACACATAATTACCTTGTTCATGCACCAATGCCTCATATTACAAATCTCTCTGATTGTAGGGATATCATGTTGTATCTAGTAGTAGGCTCCTTGCTGTGAATATTTTTTTGTTTTCCGAACACTGGGTTAATAGTGTATGTTTGTTCAGGGGGTTACAAAATAATTACAATATATTTTAATTGCAAAATCAGTTATCCATCTATATCGCTGTGTAGCTAAAGATGCATTGAACCGCTTTCGAAAAGTCACCAATGGCCGGTGGAATCAGACAGAAAGTCCTTATGTCAGCCAGTCACGACTGACTGTAGCCATCCAATCACACTCCAACTCAACTCTACACTCTGTATGTCAACCAAATCCCACTGACTGTAGTCATCCACTCACACTCCAACTCAACTCTACACTCTATATGTCAACCAAACACCACTGACTGTAGCCATCCACTCACACTCCAACTCAACTCTACACTCTGTATGTCAACCAAACACCACTGACTGTAGCCATCCACTCACACTCAACTCTACACTTTATATGTCAACCAAACACCACTGACTGTAGCCATCCACTCACACTCCCACTCAACTCTTCACTCTATGTGTCAACCAAACACCACTGACTAGCCATCCACTCACACTCGAACCCAACTCTTCACTCTATATGTCAACCAAACACCACTGACTGTAGCCATCCACTCACACTCCCACTCAACTCTTCAGTCTATATGTCAACCAAACACCACTGAGTGTAGCCATCCACTCACACACCAACTCAACTCTTCACTCTATATGTCAACCAAACACCACTGACTGTAGCCATCCACTCACACTCCCACTCAACTCTTCACCCTATATGTCAACCAAACACCACTGACTGTAGCCATCCACTCACACTCCAACTCAACTTTTCAGTCTATATGTCAACCAAACACCACTGACTGTAGCCATCCACTCACACTCCAACTCAACTCTTCACTCTATATATCAACCAATCACCACTGACTGTAGCCATCCACTCACACTCCAACTCAACTCTTCACTCTATATGTCAACCAACACCACTGACTGTAGCCATCCACTCACACTCCAACTCAACTCTTCACTCTATATGTCAACCAACACCACTGAGTGTAGCCATCCACTCACACTCCAACTCAACTCTTCACTCTGTATGTCACCCAATCACCACTGACTGTAGCCATCCACTCACACTCAACTCTACACTCTATATGTCAACCAAACACCACTGACTGTAGCCATCCACTCACACTCCCACTCAACTCTTCACTCTATGTGTCAACCAAACACCACTGACTGTGGCCATCCACTCACACTCCCACTCAACTCTTCACTCTATGTGTCAACCAAACACCACTGACTGTAGCCATCCACTCACACACCAACTCAACTCTTCACTCTGTATATCAACCAAACACCACTGACTGTAGCCATCCACTCACACTCCAACCCAACTCTTCACTCTATATGTCAACCAATCACCACTGACTGTAGCCATCCACTCACACTCCAACTCAACTCTACTCTATATGTCAACCAAACACCACTGACTGTAGCCATCCACTCACACTCCAACTCAACTCTACTCTATATGTCAACCAAACACCACTGACTGTAGCCATCCACTCACACTCCAACTCAACTCTTCACTCTATATATCAACCAATCACCACTGACTGTAGCCATCCACTCACACTCCAACTCAACTCTTCACTCTATATGTCAACCAAACACCACTGACTGTAGCCATCCACTCACACTCCAACTCAACTCTTCACTCTATATATCAACCAATCACCACTGACTGTAGCCATCCACTCACACTCCAACTCAACTCTTCACTCTATATGTCAACCAACACCACTGACTGTAGCCATCCACTCACACTCCAACTCAACTCTTCACTCTATATGTCAACCAACACCACTGAGTGTAGCCATCTACTCACACTCCCACTCAACTCTTCACTCTATATGTCAACCAACACCACTGAGTGTAGCCATCCACTCACACTCCAACTCAACTCTACACTCTATATGTCTCAACTCTACACTCTATATGTCAACCAAACACCACTGAGTGTAGCCATCCACTCACACTCCCACTCAACTCTTCATTCTATGTGTCAACCAAACACCACTGACTAGCCATCCACTCACACACCAACTCAATTCTTCAGTCCGTATGTCAACCAATCACCATTGACTGTAGCCATCCACTCACACTCCAATTCAACTCTTCAGTCCGTAGGTCAACCAATCACCACTGACTGTAGCCATCTACTCACACTCCAACTCAACTCTACAGTCCGTGGAACAAAACGTAAGAGGTTTCGTAACCATATTGACTTGATTGTGTGTGTGTGTGTGTGTGTGTGTGTGTGTGTGTGTGTGTGTGTGTGTGTGTGTGTGCGTGCGTGCGTGCGTGCGTGCGTGCGTGTGTGTGTGTGTGTGTGTCCATAATAGTAAAAGTATTTATATTATGCATATTTGATCTACTTTGCCTACCATATCATACACTAATTAACCTCTAAGAAGTCGTAGCAATATGAACTGTTTTTGTTGATTATTATGACATACGTTGATCATTGTGGTATTGGAAAGTGTATTTTTCTGGCCTTAGTTATCTTTTATAATTATATTATTAATTATATGTTATGATATTACTAATATAACAGTTATTGTTTCGATATATAATAGATTTCTTAGCATACCATATTAAGAATACATCAAAAAAGACTACTGCATCAAAACTGCTAACCCATTTAAAAATGTATACCTTGCCTTAAAAAAACATTACGCAAATGATATCAGTATAAAGATACCACAAATACAATAGTTAGCACTAGTTCACCCGCGTCTACTGTCTGATCGACATCAGCTGTAAGTCTGTAACATTTCGAGGTGTTGTGCACTTCAAAGATGTTGTCAGGTGCCGTGACACCTGAAGATAAACTGGTTTGATACAGATCGGTGACATTTATCGAGTGTTGGGAGCCATGTTCTGGATACCTCCAGAGGCTGTTTCTGAGAGGTTATCCTAGGAGGGTGGGGGCAGACGTTTAGTTGCACACCCGATGAGACTCGCTACTAAAATGGTTGATTTTGGTGTTCGGGGTGCTTCGCAGTAGTAACCGGAAAGGTGTGCATCTTTTTCCACCATCACCATCCGTTGTTCTAGTTCCTCCCAGTGAGAACATCTGAAACACACCACTATCACTGAAATCTCGTTGCTATTTGTCAGTTTTATTTTAGCTACATGATAGGTCAAGCCTAAACTATACGATATTTCTTCCATTCCGTCATCCGGGATGATCCTTGGTTTGTGGTTGATATTGCAAGTTTTAAAATGTATGATTGATTCCACCGAACGACTTGTGCCCGAAAGGCGATTGGACGAGAATAAAGTGTTGCTATTTCTAATTGGTTTTGTCTACTAAGATAACGACTTCTACGGTATGCTTCATAGGAGAACCTACCATTGAAGTTGAAATGTTGTGATAATCGCAAGAAAGTCGTCAAGTTTACTTATTACGTTACAAGTTTGTACATCAAGTGTACAAGAGAGTAATGGCGCGCCAGGAGTCAAACATCTGTGCCATTTCCGTCTGAAGCTTATCCTCTGACACGCATTTATTTGATTTCAGTTTTAGGCGAGTTGGACTCAGCCACCGACCGTAGCTGGAATGGCTTCCGACAGATGGCGATTACTGTTTTGGAAGCGGATGTTTGTGGCGACTCTCGTGGCGACGGTCGTCGTATGCTTGCTCTTGGAGACGTATTCGTCCCAGGGAACAGTCGGACTAACCCCTCCGCCGTACGGTCCGTCTCGCGTCTACCTGACGGTCGACTACGCCAACAAGCGCCTCGGAAATCTCCTCTTTAACTTTGCCTCGACTCTCGTCATTGCGCGAATGACGAACATGACGCCGATATATGGCCGCGATTTCGCTCTGATGAAGTACTTCCGACTTAACGTGACTCTGCTCGATGACATTGACAATGCCATGGGCATGTCGGTCAGCTATGACGAGTATGGCAGGCGCGCTTGCGCATACGACCCCTTCGTGGAGAGGCTAGGCACGATCAACACGAGGCTGAACGGGTACTACCAGTCGTGGAAGTACTTCCGGCAAAACGAACACGACTTGCGTGCGCACCTTCACTTCCGGTTTGACGTTCTTTCCAGTTCACAAGAATTCCTGCGCATGAACACACCTCCGCAATGGAAACTAGTGCCATTCACACTTGTGAAAACAGCGTTTTGATACGGAATTTGTCTTGAAACGGAAATTCTGCAGACAAAACCGCCAATCGGTAAAATAAAATTAACATAAAACGTTTTCCAAACGTCGTATTGTGTGAATTCCAAATGCTCGGGCATATTGAGAGCATAAATTAAACATATTTCGGTTTCAAGGAACGACAACCTTTGCTACAACAGATTTGGTATCTCTGACTCAAAGTATCAGGTTCTAAACATGTGTGTGTGTGTGTGTGTGTGTGTGTGTGTGTGTGTGTGTGTGTGTGTGTGTGTGTGTGTGTGTGTGTGTGTGTGTGTGTGTGTGTGTGTGTGTGTGTGTGTGTGTGTGTGTGTGTGTGTGTGTGTGTGTGTGTGTGTGTGTGTGTGTGTGTGTGTGTGTGTGTGTGTGTGTGTGTGTGTGTGTGTGTGTGTGTGTGTGTGTGTGTGTGTGTGTGTGTGTGTGTGTGTGTGTGTGTGTGTGTGTGTGTGTGTGTGTGTGTGTGTGTGTTGTTTTCTCGTTTTCTGCAATCGTTGAAAATAATTGTCTCTATACACAGTCACACACATACATACCTATTAACAAGGCCACCATCTCATCACAGCCGTTTATGGCACATATGTGTAGGATCGTCTGCCCAGCATCATTTTGCTGGTCAATGTCCAGCCCCTTGTCCGTGTTGTTGAAAATATCCAGCAATGTCTATCAGCAACAACACCAAAATCAACAACAACAATAATCAAAGCTACATTATTCTACAACATCATCCAACAACTACAACAAACAGCTCCACTTAATAGTCGCAGACATTCATTTAACGCTATGAACAATCGCTTTACACCCACCTAACCTAGAGTAGGGTAGGGCAGGGCAAAACGCCCATCTGAAGCATTATGGTCCATAACCACGCACTGCATAGTTGTATCTGAACGCTGACCTACAATTAATTTGCCACAGCAATGCACTATATAACACCATATTGTTATAAACATTTCTAAGCGTTGACTTCCAAGAGAGAAATGATTAAACTAAAATTAAACACTAACAGGCGTTTTTCCCCTTAGCTGCGGTAAAATGCCCCTTGGCTGAGGCAAAACGCCCATTTGAAAATAATGCAAAGTGTTTAGTTGTTGTTGTAATGATTCTCACTCTATATTCGCGCAAGTACATTATGAAACCTAAGTTGCTAAATTAAATAATCTGCACCCAAATATTAGTTTTCATTATTTTAAGGGGTCTTGAAAAATCTCGGAACATGACTTCACTGTCACCTTTTAGAATGCAAGTAGGTCTAGCCAAGTTGGAATCACCGGACGGCACGGACACATTTGATTAACAACTTAGACACACACAGTATCGTCGATCGTTGTTGCATTCTTCGCATGCCAACATTTTGCATTGCAAACATTGCACCCGAGTTTCCCTTGACCTGGAGTTATTAAAGGGCTCCCCACAGACCAGACAGGGCCATTCCTCCTCATCGTCACATCACTGCTCTCCAGGGGAGAGTTGAAGGCTGGTTGACAATTTAGGCTTAGATTTTCCCTTTCCCTTTGCAGTTGTTTTGTGAAACTTTATTTCCATTTGCGGTCATTCTACAACTGCTGTTGTTATATCAAGATATATGGCAAACGGCCACCAGGCGCATATATGGCATGCAGACATTTTGTGACGGCTGTCAAGGTGTAAGGTATTATAGCCCACTCTCCGTTTCGGTTCATTAATAACACATATTTTTACGTATCCATATGCCATGATTACTAATTGCTCTAACTATTCCTTGATGTATCACACACGACATAGCATCTATGATTTTTTATAAGGATTCGTCGATATATGCATCTTTCAATTTGGAGCTTCGCAACTTCAGTCAATCACACCGAACACAGCAGCCGATGTTTTAAAACGGGTGATAACCGCAATTTTAGGGTAGGCGTTTTCCGTCACGTAGGCTTTATGCCCTGCCCTACCCTACAAACCCTAAACCAGATTTAAACAAGAATACCTCTTTGAGAATTTCAAGAAACAAATGTAGGACTTTCACTCCGAGGGGTCACAGATGAACCCATAAAAGTGTGGTACAAAATGTTAATGGGGAAAACATTAATACGCACGCACACATGCACGCACACACCATACAGGCATACACAAACATGCACACACACACACACACACACACACACACACACACACACACACACACACACACACACACACACACACACACACACACACACACACACACACACACCAACGCATATACTTACAGGAATCTTTCAGGAATTATAAAAATAGGGAGGTCAGTCGAATATTTCGCCCCTCCTGACAACATGGGGAGACAGGGGTTTGAGTTATTATTATCACGCAATAAAATATGTTCGGTTATAATTTCACTAATGTTGTTATAATGTCAGTCCATGATCCTGCGCTGGTAAGTGATTTTTGGCGGCGTTTAAAAGGGGTTAATGATTTATCCTCCAGGTGTCGTATTTTGATTTTCTGTGGATATCAATTTGATCACACCGACAGGCCCCATCTTTCAAAATTGTTCTGAAAGGTTACGAACGAAGAAGAAAGATAAATTAATGTGAACGTACAAATGTCACTATAATGCGTCTATAAAAAGTTGTAGTAATTAGGCGGTTAAAATATCCTATGTTTTACAATGTTTTGTGACTATTTATTTAGTTGGACTATGCAGAAGTGTAAAAAATGTCAGATGTGTTTGGCTTAATTTGAAATTTAATAAAACTGCAGTTTCGTTAATACTTCATATACGTACAAGAAACAAGCACCATTTCAATTAGTGGTTATGACCAGGCAAAAAATAAAACATTATAATGTGTGTGGTTTATATGCTAAATTACATGTATTACTATTAGCAAGCCGTTGGGAAACGTCATGACATACGTAACTTTACACATTTGTAGTTTGCGTAATACTTCACTTGAATACATGAACTAACTACCATCATATTTCTGATAGTGACTACTATCAGGGAACATTAAACAAATGTGGTCCGACCACCCTAATAATAGCCGTGGGTGTGGGGATACGACAGCTTCGCCTTCGGTTTACCAACCTCGAGCGTCTTCCAATGACCGTGCTTAGCGGCGACGTGGAGTGGATTATTTCCGTCCTTATCCGGCACCGTTGGATTGAGAGAACTGAGCTGACCAATGACGCCGTAGCGATCAGCCTGAGCCGCCATGTGCAGCGCTCTTTTTCCTTGTTCGTCCAGCTCGTCAACCATCGGCTAGTTGTACGTTTCCACGATGATATCCACCACGTGACCGACTAGTTCCGGTGACGTCATGTTGGATTTGGCTGCGACGTGCACAGCTGGTGGGGTCAGAGAATATATATACTTCCTGGTGTGACCCATACGAATGTAGTACCTTAATAGTGGTGTCGTTTGAGCTATTAAAAAAATATTTTATGTGAAATGAGTACAGTAGGGCAAGCATACTAGTAGATTCAGTGCTATGATGTATCTGCAGTGTAATGATGCGTGTTAGGCAGAGTGTAGTTGGCGTAGTGAATGTTAACCATTTCTTTCGTACATGATCCTGCGGATGCAGAGACACATGCTAAATGTTGTCAGTATTGACGGGCAGTGGACATGCATGCATTTTAAAAGAGCCGGATATATGTGATTTTGACGAAATTTGATCAGTATATCAGTGACATGACTGCAGTGATTATGTAGAATTGTTTCAGGTAGAGTTTCTTTATAAGCTGACAAAACGTTAACATGGCCGCCAATGGGAAAACCAATAGGGCTCTGTGCCCTGGTGGGGACAAGTCAGATTTTATTGTCGGGTCCGTGGTGTAAGTATAAAGTCGTTTTAGATGGTATTTAGATACGGGGCTAGGATTTTACCAGTTGACATGGAGAAAACCACCACACCCTTGACGCTTGATGAAAACCTCCAAATGCACCCATATAATGTTAACATGGTCGTTTCGCATGATATCACCTTGTATATACTCCTCAAATAATTGTTTGCACCGTCGATGAACAGTGAAAAGGGCACATTAGCACACTACAATATTTCTTCTGTATATGTTCTTGCTTGTTGGCTATATGTGAAGTTGGATAACACTTATAGGTTTAAAGAAATAAAAAACCTGTAGTGAAATATTATAGACTCATATTTTGACGTCGGGTAGTTTTTGACGATACCGAGCGAATGACATAGACATACTGATATTGGTCAGAGTTTTGAATATTAGTCGACGTTAGTTTCACTCATTTACCTGGTATTGCGTTCACCACGTCGTACTCTTTAGGTGTGTTCACCATCTCTTTCATTTCAGGTATGTTCACCACCGCTTTCTCTTCTCCTTCTTGCTTAACCCAGCGTGCGAGCCGAGGTGCGAGGCGTCAATTAAACCCCGCCGAGAGTCGGCGAGAAAAGATCGCAATTTGTATGGAATCGAGGATGTTTGATTTTGGGAACAATGTGAATGTGGCATGGTGTTTGTGTGGATACGTCCCAATGTCGACACACATCGAATTTGTATGTTGTCTGGAGAAAGCTGGGTTGCCCGACCGTGCTGACAGATGCCTGCATGAGCTATGACTGACCAAGACAGCTGTCAATGACACAATGTTGGGAATATCGGTCTGTTGTGATTTGCGTGCAGACTCGTTCGTTCGACAAAAGTAGGTAGTAGGTAAGTAATATGTAGTTCAACAGGTATAGAAAAATTATTTTGCAATTCAAACCTAAACAGAGCAATTATACTTGTATGGCCACACAATGACACATATTAAATAAAAAATTAATTCTATCTTCGAATTCGTAACGTAAATCTTTGTTACAAACTTATTTTATTTTTGACAGGATGTTACATGATGTGTGCATCCTTTTAATATAATTATTGAATTTCCATTTTCAAATGTTAATACAATTTGTTTAATTTATGTAAATAATGTTATTTAGATATGCGTGCTGCCATGCAATTTATAATAGTCTGAATAATAAATAGATGTGTAATAAGGACATTGTGCAATTCACATGAGAATATTGAAGTGGAGTTTTAATGTATTGTATACAGTATATTGGATATGTGCGGGTGTATATGTTATCAAGACCACATCATGACAATAATAAATTCATGTGTTTGCAAAATGCTGTAACAATTTTACATAAAAATTATTTGTTTGTGAAATGCTGTGATAATTTTATTAAAGTATTTCACAAACAAATCAACCAATGCGCTGACTTCATGATGTGATATTGATGAATTACACAGTTTTGCCAATTACTAATAATTATAAGATAATGATTGTTTACTATAAATCAAATGTCAGAATGTATCGGTTAGCTGCATATCATCACTGCACATGTTCAATGGGATGCTTCAAACAGGCAGCAGGCATAGTATACTAGCCTGGGTTTTTTGCAGGTGCAGAAAAGGGAAATTAGTTTTTTTGTGTGTAAACAACAACATTTTCTCTGTTTCTCATTAGTGTCAGAACTGCTTGAGTCATCATCAGTGATATCACTGTCATCCGCTACCACAGATTCCGGATCACTCTCTTCAGAATTTTCCTTCTGACTGTTGCAGACAGAATGATCTGAAGATGGAGACAGTGAGACTGGGACATCCGAAGTGTCATCCACATTGACTGGACTGCCATGGTCAGTCGAAGAAGGCATGCAGGACTGCGACGACAACTTTGCATACCCATGGTCATGATGAATATTCAATGGAACAACAATATCATCTGTATTAATTGCTGCATTGATAAAGTATCGCATTGGCGACATGATCACTGGCTCTGTTTGAGTTTGACACTACAAGTTAATGGCGTTGCAATGTGACATCCATACTGCCATGAGGGACAATGTCATCTGGTGCACTGGATCCTTTGAAAGGTGTGCTTGGTATTTGTGAATCCTTCATCTGAAAGAATTATACATATGTAAGATGGTATGTATCTTCTGTGATATACATATAAATAACAATGTTTTGTCATCTTTTGTTTTCTCATTGCAGTACCTATGTCATAAAAATAAAAACAGAATAAATCAACTTATAATTGGCATTTCGGAAAGTGTTCAGGATCTAATTTTGTGTAGATGCATCTGTGGATATTGTAACATACTATGCACGAGAAATCTAAATTTGATTGAATTATTCCACAGGCCCCATAGGGTCACCCAGACTATTTTTCCACAATTGTTAAACAAATCTACTTTTGCATGGCTGTTGCATGTGGTGGTGCTGCTGTACACAAGAAATCTGTATTTTATTGCATCATTCTAAGGGCCCCCAAAACAAAAAGTAATACTGGTGATTTGGTTTTTGAGAAGATCCCTTGAAATGACCCCCATGTCAGTTTTGTGTATTGGGTATCTGCTTTCTGGCTTGTCTGCTACTGCTAGCCAGGGTCACTGGTCAACTCTGTCTCAATGAGACCAGTGGACAGTGGGCTGAGCAGGGTGTTGTGTTTCAACCAGGGAACATTCCTGCAATAAATAGAACATTACCTTTTCAATGGTGCATTCTGTGCGGATTCCATTATATGACTAACCTTCCTGGCATATTTTAATATGTATGTGTTCTGAGTCATTCAGACATCATTACAAACAAACAAAACCCACTCCTACATAAACAGCTTAAACCAATTATATAAGCCCACTTGCACATATAAGGAAATAAAATGTTTAAGTTAGTTAGGTGCAATCACAAGTGAATACACTCCAAACAGCCCAAACTTGGGCTAACGCAGGAGTTGTTCTCTAGAGTTTGTGAGTCCACTACAGGTTACATTTTACCCCCTGTGTGGGATCTTTACTTCCCCTGGCATAGACACCAGACAGAAGGGACCACCGAAGCGTTGAGTGTCTCTTCCAAAGACCACAGGCCAAATGTGGGGTGAAGAATTGCCTAAGTTTCGAAACGGCGGTAGGTGGGATTGAACCACCGTCCTCGATTGACAGTCTGGCGCTCTACCGCGCGACCACCGCTCCCCACAAACAATGTCCTCCTTGGTCCAATCAGAGACACCTATTTGGCCATAATCAAAGTCATTCTTGTATTTTTCCCAAATACAAATGTCAGATTTTTCTAAATACTAATATTTTGTTTTAAATTTAAGAATATTTTTTACATTGGGGTTTATACATAAGTTTCATTTGTGGGTGGGGTTTTACCCAACTGAGTCTTTTCCGAGATATATAAGTTTTTTGCATTGTATAAGGTTTTCTAAATAAACTTCTTGGCCATTTCCTAATAAATACTTTTGGGAAGTGATTATGGACACCTTCCAGTTATCAAACACTAACTGCACTAACTGAACAATGCTGATGTCTGCGGTACTATTGAAAGCAAAATACATGCCTTATTAAAATATAATTTTCCTACTTTATATTCTTATTTTATAGTCTTATTTCGTTATACACAGTAACACTATTCATTTCCGATTCAATATACTAGTCATGTTGGTCGATAATCATTCTCCAACAGCCATTAGTACCAACAAATTTGAAGATTTATTTAAACACTCAAAGTTAGCAACATTTAAAGCTGACCTCTGTTGCAGTGGTTTGTCTTTTCATCATGCCCTAACATAAAATTATGACTGTGAACTGGTAAGAAATGCAAGTGCACTAGAGAGATGATGGGACTTCATCCAGGCAGTGATGTTTGTATTGGGTATGGATAGTCTTTTCACTCTTGCTAGGAAACACAGGACACTACTAAGATTGTGATCTTATTGCCTAATTTACTGGACTGTTAACTGCAATTAGTAACAGCAGTCCTCTGTTGTACTTTGATCATGATGTTTACAACCCTTGCAGGTAACAATGCAGGCTATGGGCCAATGTAAGGTTCTAAATGTTTTTCACTCATGTAACTATTAATTTTAATCATGTAATATCAGTGATATTACTACCTGCTGTCAGGAGACTATTCTGACACCCAACTAAAACAAATGTGTGCTTGTTTGTCATTTGCAAAGCAAAACTGCAAATTCTTAAAGGTGAGATCCACATTTGGGTGCATAATGTTTTGGGGGATAAAAAAACGTCTTCGGTTATTTAGAAATTGATTAATCTGTCAATTTTTAAATATCGGACACTAGTGACTTATTATGTATGTCAAAACAATTGCTTGTAAAAGATTGAAATAAGTTCCATGTGTATTGTATATTTTGACCATGCATATTCTACAGCAATAACAGCAGGGGCATACATGAAGTTATAAAATATTCTACGGATATTTTATGATGACACTCTTAACATGCCTAAATTAAAATACTAAATGTGTTCCCAGGTAATATTGCCAATTGACTTGGGTTATGATGGGCAATGTCATTGGATAGATACATTAACATACTTAATAGTGACACTATGTTAAGTGTGATTGATTCTGTAGCATGTTTTATTGTTTTTATACTCATTATTTCATAGAAAGTTGTGCGATGCACACATGTACAGATGTTACCAGAAACAAATACAATGATACCATACTCATAATGACAATAATATTTTACTAACCTGCATGGCTGCTTCTTGCCATTTCCTATCGTTCTTGTCTCTGGCTTCGATTATATAATGCATATAAACAGTACATCCTCAGCTTGCATAATGTCAAAAAACAGTGTCCTCATGTAATGGCCAAGATTAACTTGTAAGCAAACTAGTGTTCAACAGACAGTATTCATAAGTCAACAGCTATGTCTCCAATTCTCTGCTGTGATGTTAAAACCTTGGGCAATTGTTTTTCACTTACATTGCTCCAGTTCACTCAGCTGTAAAAATGAGTACCTGCATGGCTATAGATAGTGGTGGATATGAGTAGCTTTCGCGCATTAATTATAGCATATCGCTGGATGCTTCCCAGAGAAGTTGAGATGGTATATCTGATTGAACAGGTCTGTCAGGGAAATAAAGTGTAAAGCGCTTTCAGCAATCCTGAAGATTGGTTACTGCGCTAAATAAGATCTTCCCTTTATAAATCAGCAATTAATAAAATCAGAGGTTTTTCTTGAATGATTTAAATCAGTTGATTTATGGGTTAAATCAACTTATTTAAATTTAAGAGCATGTGTCAACCTGGTTATTACTATTATGCCAATAACCAATTACATTATATACGGTAGTGTTTTATTGAATGCAGTTAACAGTCTAATTTAAATAATAACATAAATTTGTATTTTGCTGTTTCTGTTAATTAATTCCAAGTAATGCCTGTAATATGACTGACAGTTCTTGACTGTTGTTGACTAATTAGCGAGTCACTCTAATTTGCATATGACGACGAGTATTGTTTAAAACAAACGTCATACGCATGCATGGTCGTAGCTGTCATTTCTTTTTATGTCATTATCTTGAAGAAGGTTTATTCCACCACCGGCGACTGTCTATGTCAGAAACAAAAAGTTTACTTGTACCTAGAGACTCGAGCTATTTTTAGCAACCAACGAACCGGCGTTGGTTTGCCTAGGTCTAAGTACAGCTCGCCGGCGAACTGTTGACCTAAATCCGTGGATTATATAAACATTTTTTATTTCACATTAAATAATACTATCCACACATATTTTTACTTTATTACATTCATATTTCTTATTACATTTAAACTTTGCTTAGGTCACATTCGTATATTATGCAGACGATGAAATACAACTGTGTGAGACTAAATTGTAGTCGTAACGATACACGTTGGTACTCGTGAGTGCCGAGTCGGCTTGGCAACAACAAGCTGGTTTCGGCATGTAATTTCCTACGCCCCGCTTCACCTTCCAAATAAGGAAATCGTGTCCGGTTTTCCCTCTCAGTTCACCAAACATTACTTCGTCGCTGCGTACTTATATGCAAACAAATCGGCCAAAGATGCACCTGTGGCTTTGATCGAGACTTATGTGTTTATGTTCAGTGTCTCTTTGTGCTCGTCACGTTTGTAATTAGGCTAGCAATCGGCGTTTGAAAGTGACCACCACAGACTCTTGTCGAACTTTCCGCCGGCGGGCACGCCAACTTCATCA
This sequence comes from Ridgeia piscesae, assembly GCA_025642075.2. Taxonomy (NCBI): domain Eukaryota; kingdom Metazoa; phylum Annelida; class Polychaeta; order Sabellida; family Siboglinidae; genus Ridgeia; species Ridgeia piscesae. Next base: position 23,353 of record JAODUO010002383.1, read on the forward strand.
TCTCTAACCTGCTTTTTCTGCAGGAACCTTTCGTGGAAATATGTGAAAAGTTGCTTACTAACAATCACAGTATATCTATTAGCCATACAGTGCATTAAATTGTTTTATTATGTTTGTTTTAATGCGTTTGGCCCGTTTTTGCGAGAGCTATGCTGCGTCGCCTATCGACTGGCGGCTTCCGCGATTGTAAACAAAACGCCAGTCAAACCGGAAAAGGCCTTAGGCAAAATGGTAGCGCCCTGTGTTGAAAGTAGCTTAGTTAAAAACATAAATTGCTGTAAATTATATGTTCTTATGTTTGGGCTGTGGTTGTTCAGCCGCTTCACTCCCCTTTAAGTGCAAAATATGAAGTAACTCCATGAGTATGCATGAAGCCATGAGTATGCATGAAACCATGCGTATGCGCACCAATTTCTAAGTGCCCATACTTTTTGTATCTAGAAATAACTATGCACATTCAAACAATTATCATACTTCTGCAGCACTCAATGCTATTTTCTGTATTTTCTCACCTAAACTTGAATTGGTTGCAATGTTTGGGCAATTTGGAGGCGTTCATTTTGAAATACGTTGTAATTGATAAACAGTCTTAGCAAGGAACCATATCGATGTACTTCGCCAGTTTTTGTTGTTGCAATACTAGTGTCAGTAGTTCAAGTAGATTGATAATAATCTGTGCAGATTAGGTTACCTTAAATGGGTGAATCATGAGTATGCGAAACCGTGAGTATGCGTACTTTTACCTAAGCCAGCTTAAAAATGGAAAACACACTGAAATTGTTGAATTATTACACTTACAAACGCTACTACATAATCTGACTAGACAAACGTCAACAGATCTTACACTAACAGTACATAGCAAACATCACAGAGCGGTCAACAGGCATTTGACAGTTTGTTGATTCCACATAATTTCATAAAAATGGTTGACATAAGGAAACTTATGATAACAGGTACTTACGATGCTCTGGCGCCCGCACGAAGTTATCTTGTTGATCGCGTGTCACAATAATAGTACCGTTAATAGCGCCAGGTGGGATAATAACTGCTTCGTAACTGAACAAGCTGTTTTGTGCATATTCACGGTTTCAGCATATCCACGGTTTCATATGAGGGAATACCATCATAAATGGAAAGAAAATGGATATACATATATATGACATTTGGAATATACTAAGGGGGTGGTAATTGTTATGGTCATTTAATATATCTTCCTAATCTTTAAATCCTTGGACACTGCGAATGACCAAAAGGCATACTCACGGTGTCACTGAAAACTGCCCCAAGTCGGCTATTTATCAATATTTCATTTATTAACAAGTGTTGCTATCGACAACTAGGCTTAAGCATATTTCTGTACCTATTGCATAGCATTATTATAATATAATTATTATTTAAATATATTCTATACCGTATTTATGCATAGGAAGGAGTGTATACTGATGGTTTCATATAACTTTCCCAACACAAAAACATTTACCACAATTCAGGGCCAATTTTATGTCAGTACATGCATAAAGGATATGAAATCCTAACTAGGTTTAAATGGGATGCCCCACATACCGTAACGCTATATAAAACACATGTCATAGTATCACTTACATAAATATTACAGAAAAAATGTAACAAATATTACACATTATCATCTACTGTGGCCAAAGTTCTCATCCAAACCACGGCAAACCACGTATCCCCCGAAAGCTGTGATGAATACGCATATGAATAGTGTATCAACACCTCTGAAAATGTTATATTGACGTAGATAGATACCCAATACTTGTTTGTCCACATTTCGTGAGTATTGACATATTTTCCAACATTTCCAATCAGATAACACCTCATTGGTACACAGTTATGATATAAATTATGCAGATAACGTAAAATGCATGACGTTTGTGGGCAAGTTATACACATGTGTAAGGTAGAGAAAATAGATGCAAATATTTTAGAGAACATCATAAAATAATAGGTATGCATTCATAGAATGAACTAAAACATGTAGTTAAGCAGCTAACAGTTACTGCATATTACAATTACCATCCTTTTTAATACTACCCTTTGCTGTGTAGAAGCCAAAATGGGATTTGTTTTTGTGTTTCGTAGGCACAAACTCATATAAATTATCATACCACCATGAAAACACAACTATCGCAAGAAAGATCAATCCTAGCTCCATTTGACTAAGGTATTTATATTCATATTCAAACCATACCACTGATTTTATAGACCGAAAGCACAATATTTGCTACTGGAGACATTTTCGGTAGTTTCAACCATATGATAAGTAAACATCTTTACACATATTAGAGTTTTCTCAGTGGCATAATTATATAATTCTTAAACAAAAGATTCCTGCATTTACGCTTAAATGCAGTAATAGTATTAACCATTTTTGAATAATCAGATACAGAATGCCATATTTGCACACCTTTTACCCAAAGAGACATTGATCACATAGTAGAATAGACACACTGTCATTCTAAATCATGACCGTCTCGCACTGAGGAAGCTTTTCTATGTGACACGGAGGGTAGGAGTGATGGCGCAGTGTACACCCTATGATGCATGTCTTCCAGCTGCCGAAGGCCTGGTAAACATTAAAGCAGCACGCTGAAGCGCTGTTTATCAGCGTCTCGCTTTCTTGTTCCATTTGCATTCGTGCTGGGAAAGGAATGTTGATGACTGTCTGTGTCAGGACTACACGTTTCAGCCGGAGCTTCAGTTCCTGTCCCTCAAAAAGTAAAACGGATAGCGGTGCTGTGTTGTTAGACTTTTGTGTAACGATCAATATTACTGTTGTCTAATCATATTTTAATAGAAAAACTCTGGTAGGAATTAGCAGTAGGATCTAAAAACTAATCAGTGACAAAATACGTTATGGAAATGATATGAAGACAGCCACACGACGGTTGTTTCGATAACAATAGTATGTGTTTTAATTATACGTGATGCCGGGTAGATTCCGGGTAGACTTTCCGAGCAGTCCGGCATTAATGTGGAGCCCTGGTCGATATGAGTTATATCACCTGTCTGTTCCCAGTAGACCATAGAAAATATATCCTGTTGATCTGTCCCAGTAGACCATAGTACAAGTGTCCTGTTGATCTGTCCTAGTAGACCATAGTACGAGTGTCCTGTTGATATGTCCCAGTAGGCCATAGTACAAGTGTTCTGTCACTCTGTGTGGCCTTGGCACTCAAGCTAACATGTCACGAAATAAGTTTGAACTTCGGTCCTGTAACTGATGGAATGTTTACGGTCACTAGGTTTCGTGATGTGAGAGGCGGTTGTCTACAACGTTTGAAAACAGGATATTCATTGAATTGCATCAACGATCAAATATTTACATGCTTAATGGGCAGTAAACACTCACGTCGATGAATAGTTTTGGCTGCAAACGCCATTGCCACGTGTACCGTGTAAACAGACGTTGTCCACGTGGACACATGCTCGTTATCATTTGTCGAAAACGCTCTGTTGTGCTGCCTGGACGCGGCATCATCCCGGGGCCATGGGCGCAAGTCATCATTTACATTCATCATTTACCAGTAAAAACATTTATATTCCGGTATAGAATAAAATTAAGAAAACAAACTATCGCCACACTCGACACGATCTACGGGGTCTACGGCGGCTAAGCGTGACTCAGTGATTACCGTATAACATCGGTAATTTATCGCAGGCGTCGCTAAATAAATGACCTTCACAAATTCCTGTTTATGCTAACCATAAAGTAACCGTAACTCTAACTAAGCCTAAGCTAACTTAAGCTAATACTAAACTTACCCGAAACCTTAGCCTTAACCCGACACTGCTAACAAAACACCTCTCGACACAATACCGATATTACGGTAAGCTACGCGTAGCGGCCACCGATAGCGATGACAGCTCGGCGAGTTTTACGCGAGTCTATTTTGTGAAGTTTATTTGTTTAAATAATGTTAGTGGTTTTATTTTGTAACCTAGTGTGTGTAGACATACACATATAAGATATGTGAGGATTGGTTTGGCGGCTGTAGTTTATTCATAGTTACGTCAGAAAGTTAAAGATCGCCTGGGACCGATTTTGCGGCGGAGCACATGAAGGAAAATATTCGAGCGATATGCATTTAGATAGCTGCGAATTTTCTAATTTCGAATCAAATCGAATAGCGAGAAAAACTTTCGAATATTCGAAATTTCGAATCGGAGCGAATATATATATATATATATATCTATATATATTTACATATATATATATTACATATATATATATATATATATATATATATATATATATATATATATATAATTTTTCATCATATGTATATATATATGTATATATATATATATGCATATATATATATTTATATATATATATATATATATATATATATATATATATATATATATATATATATACATAAATACTAATACTATATAAGATCTTCTGATGCTACCAGTTCAATTATGCTGTTGATGTTTGTCTTTTGTGATAGATATAATTATCTTAGCTTAATATAATGACTAAATTTAAGATGTTTTGATATTTAAATGTAGCGTTCACATTTACTACAATTCCATTCTGTATCTGCTACCAACGGTATTTCAAAGAAGACCAATGCAGCCACTGCACCACAAACCTCCTAGAACTGGAAGGTACTGCTTATCGACCGCGCAGTCTATGCGATGTTCAGAAAACATTGTTACACACTGTTGAATGTTGAACTAAATAAAATTCACGAAATTGTACAGTTTTGAAATAAATTATCCACCAACAGACGGTGTGTTAAGATGAACGATAATATGAGATCTAAAATAATAACCTGATTCACAGTCGCTGAACACGCATAAAGGTTCAAAACTAAAACAACTTCCTTCCTCTTTCAGTTATCGTTAAAATACTGATTTATAACGCGCATTTACCACGCCAAAACGACTACGACTCTCCATTTTATAGGCGGTTGATGAATTCATAAGTTTATGCATCAGTAGCATGTTTTGGGTGGCGAAGTGTTACGCCTAATATTTGCGACGCAATTCATCATGCCATTTTAGCCTAGCATTATACTGATATTTTCTAATAAGTTGCAACCTATTTATCCGATTTCTAAACAAGGAGTATCAATGAATCTCGATTGCAATTGTCAAGCCATTGACTCGCGGCAAAGTCGATGACCGGTCTTACGGAAACACCCATGTGCGAAGCCAGGACTGGCAGCAGGGAAATGCGACTGATCATTGATTTTCACAAAACAAACAATGCCATGCTCCGCATTGACGCTTTAATTTGCC
>JAODUO010002384.1:2500-30161 GCA_025642075.2 Ridgeia piscesae
GTTTCGGTGCGTGTGCGTGTGCGTGTGCGTGTGCTGTGCGTGTGGGGGGGATGATACAGTGTTCGTGAGCTGGAGTCTCCTGTTACAACAGTAATCAGATAACCAACTATTTTGGTCGAGGCCCCCAATGAATAGCACCCACTGATGGTCTTCACCTGAAATAGCCCGACTCTGCGGTGAGGCCCCCCACGATCGAGGTCCCGAACGTGTCGTAGTCGGTGGGTTCCTGCTCTTGTTTGGGCGGCGGCGGTGGAGGTTCGTCGACGTTTCGGGAAGAGGGAGCGGGGGGGGGAAAGGGGGAAGGGCAGACGGAAGGAGCGTGGAGGACGCAGCAGTGCTCGTGCCCCGGGACTGACGTCTTCGTCTGAGACAATATTATCTAGTGAAAAAAGTACGAACTATCGCTGACAAACATTACTTAAAATTTCACCCGTGAGCGTTAATACGTGTAATCATAGGGGACAATTGTGTGATGTATGTTTGAAGAGGAATATTGCGGCGCCCTCTTGTTGTCGTTAACAACTATGGCAATTATTGAACGAGTAGCGGTTGCTTAGCAACACCGACTGGGTATATTATGTGTTCGTCTTCTTCATCATTGCAATAGTCGCCTTCTGTGCCGGACCAGGCTTACTTGGTTAGTATTTTAATTGTATCTCAAATGCTCTGTGGTACTGTTTGAGAACGCAGTATTCTTTCACTCAATGTTTTGCTTTACCCATCATCCAGTGAAATATTCGTTGCCCCACAGAGACAACCACCCAACATACCCACAACACCACCGAAACCCCCTCACACCACAAGTGCAACACCCAACGACATTCAACATCAAATAATCCACAAACAGTGGCGTAGCCAGAGCGATTGCCCAATCCCGGAAAATTAAGAGGATGGGGAATAGAAGACCAAAACCCGACTGCCTGATTTCATAGCGTGACAAAGTGAAATGGAATAGGGATGCCTGCGTAAGACTTCCCATCTCAGCCCTACCCTTTGGAAAAGACATTTTTAAACATTAAATTTAGAATACATTACCCAAAAGGAATACTTCACTTCTGTCGTATGCGATAAGTATCCAGTTGGCTGCAGCCCAAGAGTTGATAGGGTAACAACGAAAATGTTTTCTTCTTACCCTGTCGTCAAGGGTGAAGTTGGCCTTTGGGTTTTGTTTCCATCGTTTTTTTCTTCATCTTCTTTTCCTATTTCTCTCTCATTACGTTTTTTATCAAGAATATTCAATTCCTTTTATCTGTTGGTGTTGTTCTGCATTCTTCTTCCACCTGTCCTTAACCAGTCCCCCCATTGCTTTTGGTCTTCCTCCCTTTTCTCCATTTTCTGGGCATCTGCTTTTTTGCAAGTTTTCCATTTCCCATTCTTTCCACATGTCATTGTGAACCCTCAAATTCTCATTGTAACCAACGCAATTTGTTATTTTTTTTTCCCTAGTAATTTATCATTTTAATAAGCAGCAACGTTACATGTTGTGAAGTTACTGGTTAAGGACAATGCTTATAATTTTTAAAATATTGTTTCATCAGAGTAAGTGACTACGTGTTGGTATTTGCCAATTTCGGGTGTGTAGTTTTTGGGAAAATGTAGCTTGAATATGGTCCCCCTAAGAATTTACCCGGTCTATGGGTTCGTGTCTCTTGACGCATTCTAGAATGTTTTTGCTGATTCAGTACAGGGTCACAAAATTTCGTTTATTTTATTTTGGAGTGGAGTATTTGGCTCGCCACCCCCCACCCCACCACACCACACCCACCACACCCACCACACCACCCCCCACACCACACCCCACCCACCACACCACACCACACCACACCACACCACACCACCACAACAAACCACACCACACCACACACAACAAACCACACCCCACACCCACCACACCACACCCCACCACACCACACCACACCCACCACACCACACCACACCACACCCACCACACCACACCCACCCCACCACACAAAAAACCCCAAACCCCACCACACCCCACCACACCACACCACACCCACCCCCCACACCACACCACACCACACCACACCACACCCCCACCACCACCCACACCACCCCACCACACCCCACACCACACCTCTGCCATCCTCTACACACGTAACTGCCTGCTGTATCACGCCTCACCTGCAGCCCGCTGACGCCGATAATGACGAGGAACAGAGTCAGCTGTAGACTGGAACACGGGAAAGCCCCAAGTTTTCACGAAACCGATGGCCCCACGGGGCACAGCGAAGTAGGTTTCCACTCAGACTGAGGGGAAAAACACAGGGAAAAGCGAAGTAGGTTCTCCACGTACAGACTGAGGGAAACACACAGGGACACAGCGTAGTAGGTTCTCCACGTACAGACTGAGGGAAACACACAGGGACACAGCGAAGTAGGTTCTCCCGTACAGACTGAGGGAAACACACAGGGACACAGCGTAGTAGGTTCTCCACGTACAGACTGAGGGAAACACACAGGGACACGCGTAGTAGGTTCTCCACGTACAGACTGAGGGAAACACACAGGGACACAGCGAAGTAGGTTCTCCACGACAACTGAGGGAAACACACAGGGACACAGCGAAATAGGTTCTCCACGACAACTGAGGGAAACACACAGGGACACAGCGTAGTAGGTTCTCCACGACAGACTGAGGGAAACACACAGGGACACAGCGAAATAGGTTCTCCCGTACAGACTGAGGGAAACACACAGGGACACGCGTAGTAGGTTCTCCACGACAACTGAGGGAAACACACAGGGACACAGCGAAATAGGTTCTCCACGTACAGACTGAGGGGAAAAACACAGGGACACAGCGTAGTAGGTTCTCCACGACAGACTGAGGGAAACACACAGGGACACAGCGAAGTAGGTTCTCCCGTACAGACTGAGGGAAACACACAGGGACACGCGTAGTAGGTTCTCCACGACAACTGAGGGAAACACACAGGGACACAGCGAAGTAGGTTCTCCACGACAACTGAGGGAAACACACAGGGACACAGCGTAGTAGGTTCTCCACGTACAGACTGAGGGAAACCACAGGGACACAGCGTAGTAGGTTCTCCACGTACAGACTGAGGGAAACACACAGGGACACAGCGTAGTATGTTCTCCACGTACAGACTGAGGGAAACACACAGGGACACAGCGTAGTAGGTTCTCCACGTACAGACTGAGGGAAACACACAGGGACACAGCGTAGTATGTTCTCCACGTACAGACTGAGGGAAACACACAGGGACACAGCGAAGTAGGTTCTCCAGTACAGACTGAGGGAAACACACAGGGGACAGCGTAGTAGGTTCTCCACGTACAGACTGAGGGAAACACACAGGGACACAGCGAAGTAGGTTCTCCCGTACAGACTGAGGGAAACACACAGGGGCACGCGTAGTAGGTTCTCCACGACAACTGAGGGAAACACACAGGGACACAGCGAAGTAGGTTCTCCACGACAACTGAGGGAAACACACAGGGACACAGCGTAGTAGGTTCTCCACGTACAGACTGAGGGAAACCACAGGGACACAGCGTAGTAGGTTCTCCACGTACAGACTGAGGGAAACACACAGGGACACAGCGTAGTATGTTCTCCACGTACAGACTGAGGGAAACACACAGGGACACAGCGTAGTAGGTTCTCCACGTACAGACTGAGGGAAACACACAGGGACACAGCGTAGTATGTTCTCCACGTACAGACTGAGGGAAACACACAGGGACACAGCGTAGTAGGTTCTCCACGTACAGACTGAGGGAAACACACAGGGACACAGCGTAGTAGGTTCTCCAGTACAGACTGAGGGAAACACACAGGGACACAGCGTAGTAGGTTCTCCACGTACAGACTGAGGGAAACACACAGGGACACAGCGTAGTATGTTCTCCACGTACAGACTGAGGGAAACACACAGGGACACAGCGAGTAGGTTCTCCACGTACAGACTGAGGGAAACACACAGGGACACAGCGTAGTAGGTTCTCCACGTACAGACTGAGGGAAACACACAGGGACACAGCGTAGTAGTTCTCCACGTACAGACTGAGGGAAACACACAGGGACACAGCGAAATAGGTTCTCCACGTACAGACTGAGGGAAACACACAGGGGCACAGCGAAGTAGGTTTCCACGTACAGACTGAGGGAAACACACAGGGGCACAGCGTAGTAGGTTCTCCACGTACAGACTGAGGGAAACACACAGGGGCACAGCGAAATAGGTTCTCCACGTACAGACTGAGGGAAACACACAGGGGCACAGCGAAGTAGGTTCTCCACGTACAGACTGAGGGAAACACACAGGGACACAGCGTAGTAGGTTCTCCACGTACAGACTGAGGGAAACACACAGGGGCACAGCGAAGTAGGTTCTCCACGTACAGACTGAGGGAAACACACAGGGACACAGCGAAGTAGGTTCTCCACGTACAGACTGAGGGAAACACACAGGGGCACAGCGTAGTAGGTTCTCCACGTACAGACTGAGGGAAAAACACAGGGACACAGCGTAGTAGGTTCTCCACGTACAGACTGAGGGAAACACACAGGGACACAGCGTAGTAGGTTCTCCACGTACAGACTGAGGGAAACACACAGGGCACAGCGTAGTAGTTCTCCACGTACAGACTGAGGGAAACACACAGGGCACAGCGTAGTAGGTTCTCCACGTACAGACTGAGGGAAACACACAGGGCACAGCGTAGTAGGTTCTCCACGTACAGACTGAGGGAAACACACAGGGACACAGCGTAGTAGGTTCTCCACGTACAGACTGAGGGAAACACACAGGGCACAGCGTAGTATGTTCTCCACGTACAGACTGAGGGAAACACACAGGGACACAGCGTAGTAGGTTCTCCACGTACAGACTGAGGGAAACACACAGGGACACAGCGTAGTAGGTTCTCCACGTACAGACTGAGGGAAACACACAGGGACACAGCGTAGTAGGTTCTCCACGTACAGACTGAGGGAAACACACAGGGCACAGCGTAGTATGTTCTCCACGTACAGACTGAGGGAAACACACAGGGACACAGCGTAGTAGTTCTCCACGTACAGACTGAGGGAAACACACAGGGCACAGCGTAGTATGTTCTCCACGTACAGACTGAGGGAAACACACAGGGACACAGCGTAGTAGGTTCTCCACGTACAGACTGAGGGAAACACACAGGGACACAGCGTAGTATGTTCTCCACGTACAGACTGAGGGGAAAAACACAGGGGCACAGCGTAGTATGTTCTCCACGTACAGACGAGGGAAAAAAAGGGGGGGGCGGGTGTCGTTGGAAAGTATTCGTCGCCTGTAAATATTGGTCGCTGTTTTGTGTTTATGATTTAATAACATATTTAATAACGCCCACTGCAGTCGTACTCATGCCAACCCGCTCTAGTATAAAAAAACGAACCTGAGTAGCAACGCGTCGAAGCATAGCGATTCCATCAGCGTAGAGGACGACCACGGGGGCACCTGAAATGCAAAAATAACCAGTCATTATTTAACTAATTAATGTTGTCAGTACACCAGTATCAATATTTAGTTAAAGTTATGATAGGGTTCTAGATAAACAGAACCAAGACTGAAAGACCGAAACAGATATAAGAATTCTTTAAGTACTAGCTATCATAATCGTACCTTGCAATGTGGATGCGCCGACCGTGGAGTACTGTGTCAACGGCTGCACTCCATACTCATCCAAGTTTTTGGGCGTCGACAACGGGGGGTTTTGCGTTTTGAATCTGAAGTGAACCCCCTTTGCATAGATATTCCGCCCTACAAGTCTTGAAGTTGTGAACGTCGTCGTGATCATATTTCAATAGAATTACCCCCCTCTTGTCTTCCGATATGAGTAAGGGCCGACAGCGAAAATTAAACATCGCCGCAATTTTCTTTAACAATACCCCGTAATTGTTACCCTCCCTCGCCACTCCGATATCGCATCGTGAAGACGCTCCGGGTCAGTCCACCCAATTTCAAGTAAATGTCTCCTCCATATATAATACACTGTCTTGTGTATTCAAAAAGATGGTCGTCCCTCCATAAAACCTCTCAAGACCCGCCCCTGTAACCCGTGTATATAACAACTTTAAAGTATTCTGGCTCCAAATATCAAGTATTCTGGCTAAGGAGGAGAGTAAACTCCTTTCACTATTTGAACACTGGGAAATCACATCTCCTCCTAGTAGTGAGGTAGTGAGGTAAGACTCCCTGTGTACCAAATGGAGCCGCACAGCACAGATTGCAGGGTGATACTTTATAAGTTGACACATTTTTCTGAGGAATGGATACTGCGCTATATGAGAAGTTACCTTTACCTTTTTTAACTGAACACCCACGCCAACGTCCAAGCCACACCCCAAAGGTTTTCCCTTTTTGAGATTGGCGAAATGTCAACCCCACATATCGCTCCACCCAGGTCGGCAAAATTGTCTCTGCTTAATCTTCTTCCCATCCAGGTGTATTTACAGCTCTTTCTTTCTAACCACCCACATTACCTCCGTCTTCACCAAGCATACTTTCAATCCATGTCTGCTGAAAATATTTCCACTCTATCAACTGTTCTTGAAGATTTGCTTCCCTGCTACCACAGCCAGACCAGCTGCGTACAATAGTTTTTGGAGTATGACTTTTATACAAATCTTTCTGCTTATCAGTTCCACCACAGCGATAAACAACAATTGGGTCAAGGCGCTCCCCTGTGTCACGCCAACATTTACTTTGGACTCTCCTTACACCCCCGGTCCACACAGCTCCCCGCTCTTCGTGTCCCCTCCACCAATCGGACCTCCCCCTGGGACCCCCATCCACATCAGTGTTCCCATTGTCATTTCTCTTGAGATTGTAGCATAGGCCTTCTCCGGGACTATGAATCTAATTTCCATATCCTCCTGTCCTTCCAGTTTATTCTCAACCAGCTACTTCAGGGCAAACATCCCATCGGTTGTTCCTCTTCCTTGTCTAAACTCCAGCTGTTCTTCACCGATTCCCCTTACACTACAGCGCTTATTCTGCAATCCACGATTCTTTCCAGAAACTTCAACATATGGCTTAGCAACGTAGCACCTCTATTTTTCCTGGGTCATGCACATCTCCCTTTCTTTTCTATATTCGGACTATCAGCCCATTCTTCATTCCTCTGTGAACTTCCCCTCTCTCTTGCAGGTGTTCAGCAATTAATTTGTCGATCATATTCCAACTCGCTCAGCCACAGCCACCATCTCTACTCGCACTTCATCAATGCCTGTTTATCATTCCGACTAGGCCTACAAGATAAACAATAAGAATGGCCCAGGCTGTGACAAGTTTCATAAAGCTTACATTACCTCCCACCACTGTAAACCCTTTACTGCGAAGCATGTCACTTGGGAAGATGTATATATATATATTTTTTTTCAACCACAACAATTATGAATTGCACATCACAATGTTGGTGGAAAGGGGTATGTTTCAACACGAACACACGCACGCACACACGCACGCAAGCACGTAAGCACACACACACCACACACACACCACACACACACCACACACACACACACACACACACACACACCACACACACACACACACACACACACACACACTCACACACACACACACACACACACACACACACACACACACACACACACACACACACACACACACACACACACACACACACACACACACACACACACACACACACACACACACACACACACACACACACACACACACACACAATACCGTTGTGATTATTATTTAAACTGTTCCTTGTGGACTTTAGCAAATAGATGAAGAAAGGCATAATAATAAATGAGTGGCGTTGCAATCCCTTATCGTTCTGATGCGCAATGTGTCAGAGTGAACAAGTTGGTTGTTTGTCTCTGTTTGTCTGTCTTCCTGTTGATTTCACCTCCCCCATCCCTTCCTTTAAACATACCAAATATTTTCTATCTCCCTTCCTCCCTGACTGGCCGCCCCTCTCCCTCTCACTCTCCCTCACTTTCTTTATCCTCTACTATTTCCCTTATCACTGTCTCTCTACACCCGTCTTCCTACATACTTTATTCCACCAATCCTATTCACCCCGTCAGCCGCAATTCAGTACGGTCATGGGTATTTGCACATTCGACAAGAAGAGTGAAACTACTTGTGCAAAGCAATCTGGTTTTGTCCGTCGGTAATACCTGTCATGTTTCATTGTCAATTAACACAGACAATGCATAGCTTCACTGCCGTGGACATTCTTAGCCTGACGTGCGGCCTCCGACAATGGTATGTTCTTGGTCCCGCGCAAGAACGCACATTGACAACGTATGATTAGTAACATCTGTGCGTTCACAACCAGAGAGGATTGTACTCAGAGTTCACACCATAACACACACACAATTGTTACAGAAACATGCTATAAATATATATCATATACATACTATGTACATATAATAACATTATGTACAGCACTTTGACCATGTTGGATATTGTGCTTTAGAAATAATAAATATATTACATAAAGTAACTAGATTATACTTTATTTAAAAAAAACAGTAGATATAATTTTATATATATATTTAATGCTATGTATCTTTACACCTAAAAAGTGGCTAAACTAGTCAGGGTCCTTGTCACGTGGCTGAGATTTACATGTGCAATTGCGATATGTTTACTCAATTCAATGAAGCGTACTGGCTAGAGATAGTGGTGAATACTTTTCCTTTGTACAATTAGTATTTTCACATATTAATTTCAGTGTGGCAGAATGTTTCCCACATTAGTAGAAATGTTCAATATAACAGGTCTGAGTAATGTATATGTAACATGTGGGCATGCAAATTTTATAACATGAATAAAACAATTATATTACCATGGTATTGACTTTGGCTAAGTGTGTCGTCACATATAGTATCGTACATGTCAGCATGTATGTCACTTATGTACTGTATCTATGCATGTACTACTCGTACCGTACTTCGTACTGTTCATTTCGTACTCGAGTACGAGTACTTTTTGAGTACTCGTACTCGTACTCGAGTACGAAGGAAAGTAATCGTACTCGTACTCGAGTACATTACCAAAGTAATCGTACTCACGATTACTTTTCACGATTACATTTTTTTCATATGAACAGTTGCAAGCAAATATATTAGACAGATAAAATGGCAATATTAGAAGTAATCTAATAAATGTAATAATAATCAAGGTAATCATTTTCTATTACTGTTGAGCATTTCAGTTAAATAAATATTCAGTCAGATTTCCCTAATTAATACCTTCTCTTCCCAGAGAAGCCACATCACCTCACCCTCCTGTTTAGTACAAAGTACAAGTTATATTGTGACAGTCCCTGGGAAGCACTGCAGGAGATAAGCATCCCCTAACATCTTGCTTTGTAATTTTAGAAGCCAGGCCATATGCCCCACCTGTACTGTTTGCTCTGTCAGTATGGTGTGAATGACTGGTCATATTTCCAACATCCAGAATCCTGACTGGGTCTGGGCGGTTAGCTGCTAAATCCCTGTCTAGTATTATGTTTAATTAAATGCAAACTGTAAACCTGTCTAAATCCACAACTATTCTGTGTTTGTCCCATCCAGACATGGGGTCAAATACATTGAAATTTATATTTAAATACAAATATTCTTGAGGGATTACAAATACTTTTTAAATATAAATGTATTTAAATACGAATACATTGAAAAGTATCTCAAATATTTTTTCATATATTTTTCAAATACTTTTCATTTTGTATTACTATGTAGATAAAAGAAAAGCAACACATATATTGAGACATCTAGTTTATAGGCATAATTAGTGTTTTGCTCATATGATGACAGGCAGACCAGTGCTAGGGAGTATTGTTATTGCTAACTGCATCACAGTGACAACTGACTGAAAGACGTAAAGGCCAAAATATATTGTTTGTATGTTAAGCCAGGAGGTCCATAATAATATAATGCCTATGTTGCCCTCAGAAGAGACACTGCTAATCATTGCTAATGTTGTGAGGAAGGCTCAACTTCAAAGTCAGCCAGGAAACCAGAATAACCTGGTGCCAAATTGAAGCCTGACTAAAGAACAAAAGGGGATATTGACCTATGGTCACTGTTAGGTATTAATCCATCCTCTGGCTCTGAGCAATCACAAGTTGTGGTCACTGCAGGGCCATGGGGAAGCCTGCTGTTAAGTGTCTTCATCAGTAATTAGTAATGTTGGGTGAAGTTGCACTGCATTAAGGTAATCAGTTTGGCAGGCATTACATGTGACAGTGAAAAAGAAATGTTGATACTGACAATGTATTTGAAAAAATATTTGAAAAAGTCAAATACTTTAGGAAAGTATTTAAATACAAATACTTTTAATTCCTAAACATCAAATACAAATACTTAAAACAGTATTTAAATACTTTCAAATACAAATGTATTTGACCCCATGTCTGGACCCATCTGATATACTACATATTTGAATTGGATACTCTTGAATATGCCCCCCCTGGTTTTGAAGTGTTGTTATTTCTATTTCTATTTGATTCAGAAACCATAAATTAAATTATTAATCCAGCATTAAATGATTCATCGAATACCTGAGAAAGTCGTCTAATTATTAATAATAATAACACCTGGATAATGGATAGCAGTAATCAGTTAGAACATTAGTGACACAACAACAGAACAAGAATGACACCTAGGGATTCCATGAAAGTCGCCTTTGTGTTAGATACAGGATATTCATTAAAGTAATCATGATTACATTCTAAAGTAATCGTGTATATTGTAAAGTAATCGTACTCGAGTACATTTGTTTTCTGAGTACTCGTACTCATGTTCAAACGTACTCGTACTCGAGTACATTTGTACTGTACTCACCCCATCTCTGCACTAAGCACATGTTTGCTAAAGCTAATGTATTCTCTGTGAAAGGCATAATTTGAAAGCCTAATGAATGGGATTCATGTTTTTGAACTAATTAGTATTTGATATACCATGTGCTGGATGCTCGATGATACGAATATTTATAAAAGTAACTCTTTTTTACATTTACCGAACACGTTTTCAATTTTTTTATTGCTGCTTTGCTTGTTATCTGATGAAATAAATACATTATATCAAGTGCAGTAATTGTACCTGTAGTTATACTTATATTGTGCTTGCCATTATTTTTTAGTCAATTTCATGAAATAGTTTTGGTAAAAAGTTTTTACTTTATGATATCTTTACTTATATACAATTTAACAAGTACACCCACCCATTAATACAGACAAATAAAATATCACATAGAGGGTCAGATTCAGAAATCGTCTTGAGGGCAAAAAAACCCTCTACTGGCCTTTGAACCAAATTGTGTAGTCTACATTTTTATTGATCCCGCATAGCTTCAGCTTCCACTGTCTCATCTGGAGTGGTGATATCGGAAAATGCCACAACTTATTATTATCACTTAAACTGGGTCATATTTCAAACAATATTGAGGCACATTAGCATTGACCTATTATAAAAAAAGTTTGCAGGCATACCAAATTCCTACAATGTAGGAGGCACATCCACAGGGCCCCAGGCCCCTTGGATTCACAAATGACATACATCTGTACAATTTTTATAAAAGGTTTGTTGAGAAGAAAATAATATATATATATATATATATATATATATATATATATATATATATATATATATATATTACAACACTCATTTACCTGAGGTGATGAGCTTTTCCGCATGCCCTATGGTGATGATACCTCAAGTTCTGAAAATGTGAATCAATTCAAAGTAGCACTCAAGATGCATCTGTTTACAGATTATTATTTTGACACTCTGTGATCACAGTTAATCAGTTAACTATTCCTACATTTATTTTAATTAATTTATTATTTTAATTAGTATATATATTTTTAATACAGTGTGTAGTTTTGTGCCAATTTAAGTCGGTATTTTAAAGTATTATATTTGTTTTATTAGCATATCCACATTTTATCAAAGTAGTATTGTATTAACTTTTTAGTATGATTTTATATATATATATATATATATATATATATATATATATATATATATATATATTATGTTATTAATATGTATTTTTATTATCATTATTTTAGGATTAATCATTGTAAAGCCCCCCAGAACAATTATTTGGATGGGGCGCTATTTAAGAAATAAACTATTATTATTATTATTACTTGAAAAAATTGCAATGTAATGAACGATCACCTTCCAGGCTTCCAAATGCAAGCAATATCTTGTTATTTTATTACATTAATGTTAATAATAAATTAAAATAATATGTATATACCTATTTTTATGTATTAAATTATCATCATTGCATAATGTATTAAATTATTATTATAACTATAATAGTATAATATTGTCATTATGAATAAGTATAACGAAGGCCTAAGTACAACTGTTACGATCACTTATAATGCATTTACATTATATACCTATAGCTACTATTAGGCTAATTAAGCCTAGTTAATCTTAGGCTTAGAATATTAACCTGCTACATACTATATGTGACATAAACATTACATAGTTACAGTATTATAATCAATCACTGACATGTCGTAGTCATCTAAGTATAGGCCATAGTCTATGCCTGGCGTAGTCATACTCGTAGCATAACCATACCTTGGACGCTTGGTATTTTGTCGAACCTTGGCATTGGCTGAATAACTAGGCGCTAAGGTTGAAGGTAAACAATAACATATATTTAATTTAAAAAAACAGGAATATCAATGACGTATACTCATATGCCTATATTTTTTTTGTGTGTGTGTGTGTGTGTGTGTGTGTGTGTGTGTGTGTGTGTGTGTGTGTGTGTGTGTGTGTGTGTGTGTGTGTGTGTGTGTGTGTGTGTGTGTGTGTGTGTGTGTGTGTGTGTGTGTGTGTGTGTGTGTGTGTGTGTGTGTGTGTGTGTGTGTGTGTGTGTGTGTGTGTGTGTGTGTGTGTGTGTGTGTGTGTGTGTGTAATTATAACTGAGCAACTCGTAATTACTAACCTATATGGAAGAACATCTGTGCGAACGCTGCATGTTGACTGTAGTCAGTGCCAGTTCGCCGGCCCACGCCGTGGGCCACGGGCACGGTGTCCGTAGCTTGCAAAGTCAGGGCACTGTGACTGTCACTGTTCCGAAGTCATGCTATTCACTGCTTAGTTCCATATTCTTTCCCAATCATGCGTCGATGCTGTCTTTGTCTGCTTAATTTGCCGTGTTGGTGGCATATAAAAATCATGTTTGTGCCTAAACTCGCTGCTCCTAAACGTAAACAACTCGACAGGATGAAGGTCAATCTCGCCACCCAAGTCTCGTTCTCGTGAAGACTAAAGCGTATTCCGCTCAAATCTCCATTTCCATAGTTAGGTTTCGTACAGAGTTTCGAACGGTACCGTTCGAAACGAAAATCGAAATAGTTCATATTTATATTATAAATTTCAGAAAAAAAGTAACATGTATGCATAAACCTACTAAGCCAATCTTACGGAGAATTTGATACCTCGGCTGTTTGTGAAATTACTAATAATCGCTAGGAGCAAGCGATTTTTACGGGAATGAGTGGAGGGAGCAGCTTTAAAATCAATGGGAATGTTTATGTTGGTGAAAGAAGAAGTGCTGTAGAAGCAAGTGGGTATTTTAATATCGAAGAACGCCAAAGGGTGGCAAAGTTCCCCATCGCACTGTGTCGCTTGCCAAGCACGCACAAAAATGCTACATATATAATTTTAAAGGTAATATATCGTACTAGACTAGCTACCACCATTCTTAGACTAGCTAGTAAGTGTTATGTGTTTATTTCGCAAGTAAACACAACATCAAACTTCACGGGTACTTTTGCAGTTTAGGCCCGCACCTCGAAAAAAACATCAAAATGATCACCTACGATGACCAAACTTCGTATGCTGTATCTACTACACCTGTACCACACACCTCCCCGTTCGCTGCGCTCTGCAGGCGGGTTACTGCTAGAGGTGCCCAGAGTCAACCTGGAACGTTTCGGCCGCCGTGCATTTGCCTGTGCAGGACCCACTCTGTGGAACAAACTTCCAAGGAACATACGTGACAACAGCAACATTACACAGTTCAAGAAGCAATTAAAGACACTTTTATTTTCCACATAACTAGTTTCACACAACGAACATTATATTTTAGCTAATTTATTATTACGACGTATACATATATTATTTATCTTATTTATTTTTATTACTATCAGTGCAATATAGCGGGTTCTAATGTTTTGTCTGTAATGTCTGTTTAATATTCATTTTTTAAAGAATTATATAATTTATACATAGCCAATTGTACACGGTTTTTTATCATAGTGTCTCATTACTTTATATTATTATCATTATTACTGTCACCATTATTTTAATAAGTATACGCAAATTTACATGTATGTACACACCCGTGAACGGGACAGCCGTCCCGGATTTGATGGTGTCAAAATAAAGTTATTATTATTATTATTATAACCATGTGCTCTCATCTTCCAAAACATTGTGGTCTGACCCCACGGTTTTACGGCAACAAGATGGTGGCGCCACCTGGCGGAGTTCACTGTGTCAGTAGTGACTCGTTGAAGAAAACGCGTTATTTACCGACACATTTTGATCGATTTCAGGCATTAATTATTATTTTTTGATCACGTGACAAGTGCATAGTACAGGTGTAGTAGATACTGCATGCGAAGTTTGGTCATCGTAGGTGATCATTTTGATGGGTTTTTTCGTGGTGCGGGCCTAAACTGCAAAAGTACCACTTCACGTACCTGCACACAAAAGCGATCGAAGTCGACACAACTTTATAAAATATATTATAGTATTATTATTATGGCCTAATAGGGCCTGCAAGTGGGTCACGATACATGGCGTGACTCCGCGCGACTGGAGCTTATTGGGGACTAAGCGAGACTAATTGGGGACTGGACACAAGAATAATATTCTGACGATGGATGACAGTTGTAGCTTCCGACTGATGAATACTAGGAAAATCAGTTCATAAATATCTTATGTTATACGTTTCTTATCTTAAATGTCCGATTTAATATTGAGTTTATCACACTATCATAGGCACATAGCGATTTACGTAGTGCAGATAATCGACACGATGCTAATCTGTATGTGTCTTTTACGGGATTTGCGTTTTACATTGCTGTACGTTGTGGTTTCGATAAGCACTTATATCTGACAAGTTGTCTAAATGCACATAATCATAACACATGTATACGTTTGGCCCAAACAGGTTGTACTGCGCGAAAACTGGCACTCTTCATTATTAGTCAAGATCGCCAAACACAAGTACTTGCCGCTATTGCCATGGCAACCACCATAATAATCGATTAAAATTCATGATTTCCGTGATCATTGTCACCGGCAAAGTGTTCCACTGCTTCTGCTTGTAATAATCCTTCGGACAATATAACTGAAATACGCTATTTCCGGACAGTTCGATTATTACGACCAAAACAAAACTAAGTCCTATATGTTAACATGGAGTAAATGGACCTCCTGCCCCCAACTGTCCCCAGCCTCGTTTTCGCGCGCGAGACTTGCAGGCCCTATAGGCCGTGGCTATTTGTCCGGGTACGGACGAATAGCCTGGGGGCCTATTCGTCCGGATACGGACAAATAGCCCATGTTTGCGTATACGCTATTCGTCCGGATACGGACAAATAGCCCATGTTTGCGTATATGCTATTCGTCCGGATACGGACAAATAGCCCATGTTTGCGTATGTGCTATTTTACCGTATAAATACAGACAAATAGCCAGACATCGCGCGTATGCTACGTGACAGAACGTGAGTGCTATACTATTGATTAAGAAGGGATGTGTGTGTGTCTATGTTTAAATAACTGTTTCTTCTGAAATAATCACAATACGGCAAGTTCCATTATAGTATGTCACTTACACAACACGAGCGACTTACTTGAACTATCTGTAGTTTTAATATTTTCGTTAAGGAGGCCTATTGTATAACACCAAACACATGAGTAAACAGAGATGACTTTAATACCGAACATCAAAAACAGCAAATTCATATGACACAGAAAGGTAATACACTAGCCTAATGTACATAAATCATCCCATATCTTCCTTTAGAAAGGTAATAAACATAAGTAAATAAATAAATAAAATACATAAATAAAAGACCAATCAAACATTGGTTCAAATAAATAAAACAAGATATACAATACAAATTAATCACGTCCTCTGTATAAACTACACTTAATGTGCATAAATCCACCAACATCTAAATTGTTGTTCTTAATACTGGTTCAAATAAATAAAACAGGAGATACAAATTACACACATACGTTCTCATGTATAAACTACACTAGCCTCAGTGCAATAATCCACCCACATCTTCATTTACAAAGGTAATAAACGTAAATAAATAAGTAAAATACATAAACAAGAGGCCTCTGTATAAACTACACTAGCCTCATGTGCACACACACTATAAGATCAAACACATGTAGTATTGGGTTTACATATATGCAATACCATTATACAGAACGTACAACATAAAAAATACACCATTTAGAACCAATGGCTTCAATTACCAATGTAAAGTAAACAAACCTTATAAACCATAACTACACAGAGCATGTTAAAGATACAAATTATTTCCATTTCTAAAAGATCCAATCACATAAGTTCCAAACTTATAGCTCAACCAGAGATCTTGTTAACATAGCCTTGGAATGTTTCTATATGTCCTCACAATGCCAGACCTGCCGATAAAACAGAAACTGGGACAATTTACGACTGATTCATCAAACTTTCACACACAGCAGGTTAACATGAGGGGCAATGTTGTACACCATAATTCACTCAAGTTGTTTTAGTAGTGCTATATAGGCACAGCAATCACATCCTACGTATGAGCAGCTGTGTGGCAACTCCCACAAATCCACGTCCTTGCCTTTGGCCGAGACTTCTTTCCTAGACATGCTAGGTGGTACACATTCTAGACACGAATCGCATGCCAGAGAGGTGTGGCCGTCATCAACCGAACCGTCGGCGTCCTTGTCGCAAATTGGACATATCCACTGTGGGTTGGCAGCCTTTGCTTTCATGACCTCGTCCACCAGGAGCCACGCTTCACATGTGAAGTACTTCCTCACACGATACATATCAATTCTTGGATCTGTCATTTTAGCTGGAAGACGCTCGGGGCGGACTTCAACATCATCTCTCTCCATCAAAGTGCCAGTCAGGGCGGTGTCTTCCCTGTTCCCCACCAGCCAGCTGAGGATGACTGAAACACCATGTTTTTACATTTTAAAACAATTGTTTTTTAATTTACTTTTACATACAACATAAACCAAACTATATACAATTCCAGGTTTTTTTTGGAGAGGATCTTTCTTGCAGAATGCCACTGGCTTGGTGAAACATTTCCGCTTGGCTGGCAGACCAATCACAGTCTGTTCAACCCCTTTTGGTCGCCCTCTCTTGAGAACTTTGCGTGGCAACTCCATGTGCTCTGCAGATCCTACCAGCCACCCTGTTGTCGATGATGATGATGTTGATGAATTCTCATTTGCAGAAGCTACAACATAACACCATTCAACACACACACATATATATATATATATGACCGTATTTATCCAGTTGGTGCATGCTACTTACACAGGTTGTATATGCCATTTATTTTTAATAACATACTTTGCCAATTTGCCAAATGTTTTAGAATGTTTTCACTAATCAGATAGTATATATTCCATTTAATTTTATTATCCTACCAGATATTATTGTAATTAGTAACAATGTCATATATAATTATTCTTTCATATACAGTTTGACTAATATACGTTACTGATTGTTTTATCTGTTGTAATGTTCTTATTCTACATATCAACAGATTTAAGAAAAAAGTGCAATTTTTTTTCAGAAAATGTAATAATAAATTTAGGACATAACGTCTAGGACATATGTGACAAAGTCTAGCCTATGGCATATGCCGTCCCTTTCTAGAACGCTCTTGTTGTTGATTGCATCTAATATCGCTCGATACATGTTGATAACGCCTGGCACCATAAAAAGGGCTGTGTAAAATGCATAATGAAACATTAGCTATACAATGGTTTATGTATAGTCGTAGCATAAATAATTGGCTGTAAATAATTCAGAAAGCGTAATAATAGCTTTGATGAGGTCGCATCCCCTTGGAGTCGGTCTTGTATGCTCTTCCCCCGTGGACGCAAGCATACCGGGTACGTAATATTGGCATACTCGATGGCCGTGTTGTACGTCTTTCGTGTATTTCTACGTATATCTGCCTCTATTTTTCTGCTGTCTCTTTTAAAAAATTGCACGAAATTGGTGTGTTCAAAGTGTTCAACAGCTGCCGATAATCATTGAAAGTCTGGGAATTCGCGTCCAACGGCCAGGCCAGCTCATCCATCTCAGTTGTGCCACTTGCGCAAATTTGAATTGGACTCTCGCGAGAAATGTGTCCGGACAAATAGCCTGGGGGCCGACATACGCTATTCAACCGTATCCGGACGTATAGCCACTCCGTATTATTATCAGCGCACAGGCGTTGGGAACGGGGTATTTCGCCCGGTCGAACTGAAGTACGGCGTCATATTGCCTATATATGGCACTAAGCCGGGATTAACATGTAAATGTTTATATTCACTTTTATGTAGGAACTTGATAGAACAAATTAGTCATGTGGAGAATTTAGTAAGCTAATGTTCATATTTGTCAAGAATATTAGCCTGCTAAAACGTAACGGATGAAGGATGTGGAAGAGTAGTCCACGCTGGTCGCCAGATGGCGGAACTGGCAGTGACATTCCCAGTGTGCGGGAACTAGTCAGCTTCCGTCATAGACCACCAGAGGGCGTGAAAATAATTATAAATACGCGCAGTCCTCGGGGTTATGCTGGCGTGACTTCGACAGTACACACCCACAGACAACACGGAAGATACCAAGGTAAGCAAGTCTTACTAGTAAACTTCCACAATATTGTTCAAGGTTGTCACTTTACAGAAGATCGAGCTTTTCATCAAAGACGGCAATTCTTCGGTCCTTGCTCTCGAGCTGCGAAGTCAAGCAAGCGATTCTGGCATAGTTTTCGAACTCGTCGGGCACGTAACAGCTTGCATCATCAGTGAGCTGTCGACGCAGTCAATGGAAGTCGTTCTTGTTTTGGCATGTTTTACGGCTACTCAGTTCCCCCACGACACACCTTGCATGACACAGGTGAGTGTCACGCACAATAAATCGCGCTGGTAGTGTATGTCTATGCACCAGGTAGGCCAGGACCCACTCATGGTAGGGTGATATTTGCAGATGAGCTAGTCGGGGCAATACCCCGGAACGCCCCTTGTGTTTGGCTTATGAGGACTGCAAACAGTGTAGACTGTGCTGTTACTGTGAAATAACACCTATGATGCAACGTCCAATCGTCGTCATACTAGGCCGTCGCAGTAGCAGTCATTCCGATGGCTGTGTAACACGTGTGTGGGGCAAGGAAGACAGCAACAAACTACAAGTATATCTCACTTACTTATAGTTGTGTTGTCGTCGCCCAGACACCGGGAACCGTTGACAACACTTTCTTATACGCATAGTAATAAAATGTTCGTTTAATGTCAAACTACACTAGAAGAGAAATACCATCTACAACTGCTGAATTGGTGGGCGTGTGTACTTGCAGGCGGAGAAACATGGCAATCCAAAGACACGTCGGCTGTATGGTGATTCTCTCATGTTACGTGTTCGGCTTGTGGCGAGTGTTTCACATATTTTACGTAGAACCTCAGTCGCTGCCGGCTCCTACATTCGCGGTGTCGACGGATGACTGGAATACGTTGATCAAAGACAACGACAGTTATTACGCGCAGGATATGGTTGAGTTAAATCAATTCCGCAAAGCAGCACAGAAGGCCGGAGCCAGTCCCCATCGGCCCGCGCACCGTGTGGACGACTTCAAATATAACATTAAGAGCGCCTGTGATGCAAATGGAATCATCATTATCATTAACGAATTATACCACGCGAACCACACGCGAGGTGGCAGCAGTTTCCGTGTAGTGTCAACGTCTGCGATGTTACGTCAGACGTGTTCCTTTCATGACTTTTTCAATGGCACCTACGTTGCGTTTTGCCTAATCGATCAAGCTGACTGCATCAACGTGACGATCTATATTATGTACGTTGACTTCACTGCATACACAGACAAGATACGCCCGATGAACAAATTCTTATGGAGCGATAACGTATGTTCAACGAGATGCAATGGAATTGTTGCCCGACAATTTCCATATCCGCCCACTGCTCTCCAGAAGCGGTCCAGCAAAAGAATCGGATGACATGGCGGGCGAACAACGGGTCATCGCAACTCTTCATTCGCGGCAGTAACAGTGGAACATGGAAAAACTATCAGCCCATAAATAAGCCAGATTTGTGCAGGTGGGTGTATACAACCATTGGGGTTTTGCACGTAAATATTACCTGTGCTATATATTTATTTCTCAAATTTTTGGCAAAATTTTCTTTATTTTAAATTTATGTTGATGTTTACAATAAGACAAAATATACTCACATCTAAATATAATATTTTATCTAATAATAATATTTTGACAACTACAATTGCGCCTAAAGCAGTAGAAACCAGCCCAGATGTTAATCGATCTCAGAACCAAAAAACAATTGTAGTTGCCATAGCTTTAATCGATACGCAGAGGCTGTACTTAAATGACTCGCACTCACTCGCAATCATTGTAAACAAAAATGAATGGTCTAGCTACGAATATTGCTAACATGGGAGCCCCTTCTGTAATAAAAAAAAAACTTGAACAAAAATGTTTACAATTATAATTTTAAATAATAAATAATATTAATAAACTTTTGTTTATACGGGTTTTAACTTATACCCTATAAATCAAAATTTAGACAGTCATCTATATTATTTATATTTTAAATTATAATATTTTTTTTTAAAACAGTTGAATATAAATGCCCAAAAAATATGTTTTATGTAACTGGAGTAACCATGAGACTTGGAAGGGCTTGTCAGTAATATCATTCGGGCTATTGTTAATACATATAATCATGATGTATCTAATACATTTGTTTGTAGCCCAGCTGCTAAATGACAACTACAGTAAGATAAAAAGGAATTATAGTATTCAAAAGTCGTTTGTGATACGACCCAAATAATAGGTCGCATCCCCTTGGAGTCGGTCTTGTATGCTCTTCCCCCGTGGACGCAAGCATACCGGGTACGTAATATTGGCATACTCGATGGCCGTGTTGTACGTCTTTCGTGTATTTCTACGTATATCTGCCTCTATTTTTCTGCTGTCTCTTTTAAAAAATTGCACGAAATTGGTGTGTTCAAAGTGTTCAACAGCTGCCGATAATCGTTGAAAGTCTGGGAATTCGCGTCCAACGGCCAGGCCAGCTCATCCATCTCAGTTGTGCCGCTTGCGCAAATTTGAATTGGACTCTCGCGAGAAATGTGTCCGGACAAATAGCCTGGGGGCCGACATACGCTATTCAACCGTATCCGGACGTATAGTCCCCCAGGCTATTTGTCCGTATCCGGACGAATAGTCCCCCAGGCTATTCATCCGTATCCGGACGAATTAGCCACTCCGTATTAATTATCAGCGCACAGGCGTTGGGAACGGGGTATTTCGCCCGGTCGAACTGAAGTACGGCGTCATATTGCCTATATATGGCACTAAGCCGGGATTAACATGTAAATGTTTATATTCACTTTTATGTAGGAACTTGATAGAACAAATTAGTCATGTGGAGAATTTAGTAAGCTAATGTTCATATTTGTCAAGAATATTAGCCTGTTAAAACGTAACGGATGAAGGATGTGGAAGAGTAGTCCACGCTGGTCGCCAGATGGCGGAACTGGCAGTGACATTCCCAGTGTGCGGGAACTGGTCAGCTTCCGTCATAGACCACCAGAGGGCGTGAAAATAATTATAAATACGCGCAGTCCTCGGGGTTATGTTGGCGTGATTTCGACAGTACACACCCACAGACAACACGGAAGATACCAAGGTAAGCAAGTCTTACTAGTAAACTTCCACAATATTGTTCAAGGTTGTCACTTTACAGAAGATCGAGCTTTTCATCAAAGACGGCAATTCTTCGGTCCTTGCTCTCGAGCTGCGAAGTCAAGGAAGTCGTTCTTGTTTTGGCATGTTTTACGGCTACTCAGTTCCCCCACGACACACCTTGCATGACACAGGTGAGTGTCACGCACAATAAATCGCGCTGGTAGTGTATGTCTATGCACCAGGTAGGCCAGGACCCACTCATGGTAGGGTGATATTTGCAGATGAGCTAGTCGGGGCAATACCCCGGAACGCCCCTTGTGTTTGGCTTATGAGGACTGCAAACAGTGTAGACTGTGCTGTTACTGTGAAATAACACCTATGATGCAACGTCCAATCGTCGTCATACTAGGCCGTCGCAGTAGCAGTCATTCCGATGGCTGTGTAACACGTGTGTGGGGCAAGGAAGACAGCAACAAACTACAAGTATATCTCACTTACTTATAGTTGTGTTGTCGTCGCCCAGACACCGGGAACCGTTTACAACACTGCTTATACGCATAGTAATAAAATGTTCGTTTAATGTCAAACTACACTAGAAGAGAAATACCATCTACAACTGCTGAATTGGTGGGCGTGTGTACTTGCAGGCGGAGAAACATGGCAATCCAAAGACACGTCGGCTGTATGGTGATTCTCTCATGTTACGTGTTCGGCTTGTGGCGAGTGTTTCACATATTTTACGTAGAACCTCAGTCGCTGCCGGCTCCTACATTCGCGGTGTCGACGGATGACTGGAATACGTTGATCAAAGACAACGACAGTTATTACGCGCAGGATATGGTTGAGTTAAATCAATTCCGCAAAGCAGCACAGAAGGCCGGAGCCAGTCCCCATCGGCCCGCGCACCGTGTGGACGACTTCAAATATAACATTAAGAGCGCCTGTGATGCAAATGGAATCATCATTATCATTAACGAATTATACCACGCGAACCACACGCGAGGTGGCAGCAGTTTCCGTATAGTGTCAACGTCTGCGATGTTACGTCAGACGTGTTCCTTTCATGACTTTTTCAATGGCACCTACGTTGCGTTTTGCCTAATCGATCAAGCTGACTGCATCAACGTGACGATCTATATTATGTACGTTGACTTCACTGCATACACAGACAAGATACGCCCGATGAACAAATTCTTATGGAGCGATAACGTATGTTCAACGAGATGCAATGGAATTGTTGCCCGACAATTTCCATATCCGCCCACTGCTCTCCAGAAGCGCGTCCAGCAACAGAATCGGATGACATGGCGGGCGAACAACGGGTCATCGCAACTCTTCATTCGCGGCAGTAACAGTGGAACATGGAAAAACTATCAGCCTATAAATAAGCCAGATTTGTGCAGGTGGGTGTATACAACCATTGGGGTTTTGCACGTAAATATTACCTGTGCTATATATGTTCACTCTTCGTCAAATTTACGGCAAACAGTTTGCATTAAAACATCACTTTTACGTATTGGATATGTTGATGTTTACAATAAGACAAAATATACTCACATCTAAATATAATATTTTATCTAATAATAATATTTTGACAACTACAATTGCGCCTAAAGCAGTAGAAACCAGCCCAGATGTTAATCGATCTCAGAACCAAAAAACAATTGTAGTTGCCATAGCTTTAATCGATACGCAGAGGCTGTACTTAAATGACTCGCACTCACTCGCAATCATTGTAAACAAAAATGAATGGTCTGGGAGACTCCCACAAAGACATATTGCTAACATGGGAGCCCCTTCTGTAATAAAAAAAAACTTGAACAAGATATGTTTACAATTAGTAATTTAAATAATAGCAATAATATTAATAACACATTATGTTTATACTAGTATACTCACACTTATACGCATATAGGCATGCACAATGTGTAGACATGTACATCTATATATATGTGACTATATATATATATATATATATATATATATATATATATATATATATATATATAGTTCTCACCTTTGGACATTTTAAACTAAATACGCCTGCTTGATTTCGGCAGATGTAAATTTTTTGTACAGAACAGTTGAATGCATAAATGCCCAAAAAATACTGTTTTATGTAACTGGAGTAACCATGCAGACTCTGAGCAAGGACGTTGTCAGTAATATCATTCGGGCTATTGTTAATACATATAATCATGATGTATCTAATACATTTGTTTGTAGCCCAGCTGCTAAATGACAACTACAGTAAGATAAAAAGGAATTATAGTATTCAAAAGTCGTTTGTGATACGACCCAAATAATATATTCGCGCATTATAAACCTCAGTTTATTTGCAGGATTCTACTCTGTGAATGATGTTTATATCGTGTTTGACATTTCACGCCAGTTCGTTTACATTTCATCATGTTTTTAAGCTACAGCATGTATATTAAAGTAGTAGTAGTAGTAGTAATAGTTGTTGTTGTTGAAATAAATAAATTACAATTCAATATTAATAAGTTAATATGTATACTGTGTGTGCCTGAGTATAATGAATTGTCATATAAACACCTTTGATATGCACGACAAACAGATTTCGAAAAACTCGCATATCTTCGTTGGATTCCAAATAGTTAGGTGTCAGTTTTCTGAATGGTTTGAACTGGTAACACGAGAAATGCATCAGCGAATACTATGAGTTTCGGTTTTATGGATGTATTTCAATACAGGTATGAACATTATTTTGACCCCAGTTTCCGTCGCAACGTGCAACACTACCTTCAAATTCAAAACCGATGTTGCCGTCCGCCCGCATTTTTCATTTTCTTTTGTTCAGTTTGACGAATTTAATTCTTTTTCCTTCAGTTGTCTGCGAAGAAGAGGTCGGATGATTCTGATGGGGTCATCGCACATGCGCTACAAGGCTGATGATTTAATTACGCGCTGCTATTCACTTCCTTCAACGGTCCCACGCAAACACGAATCGATGACCATTGGCAATATCGTATTCATCTGGCGGCGATTTCTGACAGATTACGAGAAACTATGGACGAAATATCTGTCCCCACTAAATATCAGTAGTGGCGATATTGTGTTCGTACAAACGGGAGCCTGGGACTTAAGTCAGAAGAAACTCGATTATATATTGGGACCTGGTCTAGCGCTGTTTAACAAGTGCCTAGCTGACATCCGGGACAGGTTGACTGGACGCGGTGCGAGCCTTGTTGTCGTCACACTTCCGCCGTATTCTGATCTGTCAACCAACGGCGACCGCGGCGGACGCAACAATTTTGCAATTGCCGCTTTTAATTCCCTAATAACTGCAGCTGCTGTTAACTTGGGTCTGTCAGTTCACGACGAATTCGGCGTGATCCTCCCGCGCTGTGAGGAGTTTGTCTGCTACTCGCACTACCTGTGTCGTTTATCACAAGATAAAAAGGTACACGGACCAGTAGGACTCGTCTCTAGCAACATGATGTTAAAAGGTGTGTGTGTCGCATTCTGAGTGACATGTGATCACCCAGACAGTGCATAGAGAACTAAGACGGATGTTCTATGAGATGACGCTATAATGCTAATGTGAATTGAATTGAATTGAGATTTCAACAACAACACAACAACTACTACTACATTATACATACAATACAAATTGTTGAAAAAAAGGTAAAAGAAGTACAATACTTATCATGTTTACCCTTATAATTGCTTAATTACATACATAAAGCATCTGAACAGTTTTGAATTGTATTTCAAGAAGACATTGCCCGGTAAGTATGTAGTCTGGACCACTATGTAAATGTACAATACAATAGTGTTCCTGTATTATATAAAAAGGACCAATTCCCTTACTTCCATTGTAATTTACATTAAGCAAATGTGTGTAGATTCAGTTCCTTACAAACGTAGATTATAAAAGTACATTTCCCTTGAAACATGTACATAAAAAATATACAAAACATGCCCTGCTCCTATGCGACTGCCAACGCGAAGCGAAGATGACCCAGATATTCGCCGGCTATCTTCAAGCCTCTGGTTTCCCAAGTCAGTCGTCGGAATATGCTTTCGAGTGCTGCCGTGAACAGCTTGGGTGATATGTCGTACTCCTCTCTTTATGTTGATCGTGTTTCTTTCGCTGTGTAGGTGGACTGTCATCGAGCTGTTGGTGTAGATTTCCTTCAGGAGTTGGATGTACACATATTCTATCCATTATTCTTGAAACGAGGTCAGTTCTGCGTGAGTTTGCACTGTGTCGAAGGCTTTCTCGTAGTCGACGAATGCGATACAGAGTGGGATATTATATTCTCAGCACTTCTTCTTCAGTTGGTTTACGACGTGGATGTGATCTGTCGTTTAGTATCCGCTTCTGAATCCAGCTTGCTCTCGTGACTGGTTTTCGCCGATTGTCATCTTTTCGTTAGCACTTTCGTAAGTACTTCGTAGATGTTTGATGGAAGCCATTTCCCTTCTTGAAGGTTATCACCATCTTAGCGTTCTTCAACTCTGTGGGTATTTGTCTTTCTGTTAAGCAACTTATAGTGTACAGTTTAGCAAGTATCTTCAAGATGGTATCTTATCCTGCTTTCAATGTCTCGATGTGGTTGTTGCCTGTTGCTGCCCCATTCTTCATATCTCGTAGTGCTGTTTCCACATCCCATGATGTCATCTCTGGTACATCTTTTGGGTAAATGTGGATTATGGTCACTGTCGTAGCTCGGTGTAGACAACTTCTCTTCGTTCAATGATCTTATCGTGATCATGGATTTCTCTATCCTGCTTGTCTAGGAGTGTGATCAGTCTGTCTTGGCCTAGCTTCTGCGTTCTTCGGACTTTCCTCAGGCTCTTTGATGCCATGATCGTTTCTCGTATGATCTCTATCCTGATGCTCTCTCTTGCATTCTTTGTGGTGGTCTTGCACATTTCTGCGGACTCTACTCGTTGTTTATCGTCGCCATTTCCCACCATTTCCCGCCGTTTCACCATCAGGGCTCTTGTTGGTGACGATATCTTCGATTTCAGTGGCTTGTTGATTGCCACACATGTCTGTGATGGTTTCGCTTATGGTGTCTATGTCGTCTAGTTCTTGTAGTGTCTCGAATCGGTTTCTCAAGTCGAGTTGGAATTCGATCTTCTTTGATCTTCTTTGATCCTGTTTGTGTCCTTCATACGTGCGGCACCGATTATGACAATTCTCTACTGTTGTTGCAACATTGAATAACTTCGCCAGGTTATAGAGGAACTAAAAAAGACAGTCATCGCCCTTGTGCACGGTCATGTTCACGCATTTGTTTTGTTTTGGTGGAGGTTTTTCAGAAACAATAGGCGTCTAGAAACAGGGAGGGGAACATAGAGGAATACAGAGAATGACAGACAGAGGGACGTAGAATCAGAGTTGCAAGGTGCATATTTTGCTTAATCCACAAGCAGAAAGCCCTGTTTTGATTTATGCCGAAATACACTGTATGTTACACATTGTTCTCAGCGTCGGAATTTTTAGTTTTACGTAGGAAAGACATATATGACAGGAAACGCGTTTAATCGGCGCGTAGAGAGGAATTCGGTATTCTCGCGATGCATTATAGGCATATACACACATATACATACACGCACATACACACACATATACACACATACATACATATACACACATACATAC
>JAODUO010002385.1:0-12500 GCA_025642075.2 Ridgeia piscesae
TTTTTTTGGGGGCTCCGCTTTTCCAGATGTATCCACTACAAGAACAATTCAACCGGGTGACATCAATATGACTCATTTAGCATTCAACATTCTAATGGCCACCGGCACAAAACTCCTGCTATAGCGACATGTTTTACATTTTATACAACGGTATCTCTTCTGTTGTGGACACCACTTCTGTCGCTGTTTCTTTGTCCGTCCGTCCGTCATCCGTCTGTCTGTCTCTCGCTCACGCTGCCTCCCTCCTGCCTCTCCTCCCTCCTGCTTTTTCCTGCCTCTCTCTGCCTGCCTGCCTGGCTCTGCTCTGCCTGCCTCGCCTGCTGCCTGCCTCCTGCCTGCCTGCCCCGCCTGCCTGCCTGCCTGCCTGCCTGCCTGCCTGCCTGCCTGCCTGCCTGCCTGCCTGCCTGCCTGCCTGCCTGCCTGCCTGCCTGCCTGCCTGCCTGCCTGCCTGCCTCCCTTTGCCTGCCTGCCTGCCTGCCTGCCTGCCTGCCTGCCTGCCTGCCTGCCTGCCTGCCTGCCTGCCTCCCTGCCTGCCTGCCGCCAGCGCGCAGACAGACAGCAAAGTGACTATGACAACTACAGAGATGTCAATGTCATTATACATTGCATAACAGAATGATGCTATGGTGACAGACTTTCTAGATATATTGTTTCTCATCTAATGACAGAATAATGTTCTAGTGCCAAATAATTTACAAAACACAATACTAATGGATACAGATTCTGATCAGCTTGCTAATCTACTCATTTTTACCAATTCCAAATGTGACTTTAATAGTGACCTTGATGGTGAAAATGAGCATAGATGATTAAGCTCATGTGTGATACATCCTAGTTGCAGTAATGCTTTCATTAATGAACTAACCATTGTCAGTGCATTGTTTACAATTTCCTGGCTGTTCCTGTTTGTGTCAGCTGAGCAACTGGCATTGTCACCGGTCAGTTGGCTGTTCTTACCAGCTCTTTATCATCCTGTGTCAGAGCTCTAAAATCACACTACTTCCAACATCATTTTGTTTTCCCATTTTAACTCCACTTCCTTTTTTATGATAAAAAAATTATTGTGTTGGAAACAGTTTTTTAAAGTGTCATAAGATAACTGTTGGATGTAGTCTGTAGGATATTCTCAGTTATTAACAAACACATTCATGTACATACACATATGGAGGCATGCAGGCACACACATGTACACACACAAGCACACAAAAAAAAAAAAAAAAAAAAAAAAAAAACCCCCCCCCCCCCCCCCCCCCCCCCCCCCCACACACAAACACATACATACACATACAAGCACATACGTAAAAGTAAATGCACACACATGTACATCAACACACAAACAAACACACACATAGATGTAGACATAATCAGTTGTTTCATTATGTTGTTTTTTCTGGAATAATTTGATTGTGGTGATGTACAGATTCAGCTACGTGGTAAATTTCTAACTGTGGCTCCTCAATTTGCACCTACGATTGTTTTAGAGGAGTCTCTGTAGTTACAGGCTGTAAAGGTGACAATGTGTTGCAGGATCTCTCAGTGTCAGTGTTGCAGGCTCAAACGTTGTCACATATTGCAGGTTATAAAAGTGTCAGTGTTTTTCAGGCTGTCAAAATGTCAGTATGTTGCAACGTCTAACAGTGTCAGTGTGTTGCACACATTAACATTTGTCAGTGTGTTGCAAGCTCTCACACTGTCAGTGTGTTGCACGCATTAACATTTATAAGTGTGTTGCAGGCTGTCACAATGTCAGTGTGTTGTAAGCTCTAACAGTGTCAGCATGTTGCATGCATTAATATTTGGCAGTGGGTTGCAGGCTTAAACAGTGTCAAAGTGGTGCAAGTTCTAACAAGATGACAACTCTGACATGTTGCCATGGTGATGTGGACATGATGCTGGACCCTCTTCTATCAAGGCTTGCTATGCAAGGTTTGCTATGCCGACATATTGCAATGGTGATTAACTATGTTTGCACACAATCCCATGGCAATCACAAAACTGGTATATATATATAAGAGATCCTCTTTTTTGCCTTACTTATAGATATGCCTCAATGATCTGGGACAATGTAAGTGATCTATTACTCGAGTACTAACCAAGTCAATGTTTAAATTGTTCCTCGTCCGTCAGAATGATTCCTGAATAGTTCTGTTGATTATTTGCTCATCTCTCATGCTGGTGAGTAACGTTGAAGTCTGAATGCGTAATATATATATTTTCCCATTCTATTTTTGTGTAATGGGCTTCATTCTACAACCGTTTTTTGAAATTAAAAATTCTTTACAATTTGACAGTACTGGTGGGGTTACCAGCTCCTAGGTTTTTTCATTTACTATTTTATTCTTATGACTACAACATGCATGTTGAAGGTTTATTGCCTGATTATTTGTGTTTAGTTACTTTATTAAGCTAAGAACAAAAAAATTGCAATTTGAAAGATTCTGCCTGCAACTCATTCAAATTATAAACAGAACATTCAGTTTCAAAATAAAAATGGATTGGGAGTAATGCCAAGGCAAGCAGAGTTAACCACAATAGCCTTTGATGTTTAACTTTCCCACACAACAGTAGGTTCCTATTACAAATTACTGCTTGACCAATTCTGGGCAGAGGAGCTGGCATCCTCCCTTTAAGTCAGAAATATTCAAGTTACAAATGCATCTCTCACTAATAGTTCTGTTGTCAGAGAAATTTGTATGAGGTGTATACTTGTAAATGACTCATGTCACAGACCAGATATGTACATAAAATATGAAAACACTTGCTTGTACATATATAATTATGTAAATAGTTGTATTTTTGCACTGTGTTCAACTGGCCATGGGATGAGATATAGTTTGAATAAAACAACCAAAGTTATATTGCTAACAGCAGTTGTGAGGGACATTGGTTTTGAAAATGTCACAGATATGAGTCTTTCTGAAAGTTAATGGTTGTGGAGTACTGCAGATACTGGCAAGCAGAGATATGTTGTTCTCACCATGCTGCTGCTTGACTCAAATGTCTTATAGGACGTGCACAGTTAAACTTAAACATTCATTTAACATACAACTGTATAAACATTCATGTGAAATATGCGATAGTCTTGCAGTTTCTTAAACGTGTTACTTTGCATGTAGGAGTCATTTATCACAGAATGGATGACATTGTACAGTGTCTGTTTAATTTACACATTAAGTGAATTTGTAGAGTCTCGATGGCTAAGTAAGGTTTCACTGTTGCCCATGTGGTTACACATATGTTAGCTAATGTTGAAAACCAACTTGATGCGAGATCCAGTGGGTTGTCTATATTCTGGTGGGCTATCTTTATTCTGGTGGACTTAATATGTTGGTGGGTTAGTTTTTATTCTGGTGGGCTATCTTTGTTCTGGTGGGTTGTATATATATATATATATATATATATATATATATATATATATATATATATATATATATATATATATATATATATATATTTTGGTGGGTTATCTTAATTTTAATGGGCCATCTGTATTCTGGTGGGCTAATGTAATTTTGTTGGGCTGTTTTATTTAGTTGACATGTCTTTATTCTGCTGAACCGTCTACTGACATAGTGTTTGTGAGTGGTTACAAGTTGTGTGCCAAACTTTGCACAGCATACTTCAAGTTTGCTTTATTGAGATACCATGTCAACCCTCGATAATATAACCTGTCACAGGTTATTCATTACTTACTGCAGTTGATGTGACAAGATGGTAGCAACTACATTGTAAGGTGATAAACTATGTCCAATGTTTTATGTATCGCGTGTGAGCATATTTTCTCTTTATATTGTTTATTGCTATAGACTGAGATAATGAAATTCACAGTTTGCTATGTATTTATGTATTAATGGTTAACAATCCAACATCCATGTATACTGATATCTAGGTGAAAATAAATTTTTGAACAAATAAAACTTGTTTTTCTGTGCAAATATCATAACAAAATTCATATCTTTATGCCCATCCACATTGTGTTAACCTAATTATTAGATTTTAACATGCGGTCAACTTAAATTATATTCCTAATCTATTGATGCTGGTTATGTGCTTTCAGGGATTTTCTCTCACCCCCTCACTCTCCCTCCCTGTCTCATTGCTTCTCTCTTCCATTCTCCTTCGCTCCCCCTCTCTGTTCCTACAAGTGTATATTTTATGTCACACAAAGAAGACATGTTGAAGTGACCATAGAAAAATGTTGGCAACTTAACTCAGAAAATTGAAATTTTGACAAGTGTATAAAATATGGGTGGCGGCTGCTTGATACCATGGGTGTGCACCATGTGACGTGTAATGTACCTATTATATACTATTTCCCATCTGTGCACAATATGTATATGTGCCAGGGGTTGAGTAGTGACTGTAGTAATATAGGTTTTTGTGTGTAAAAGTACAACATTAATGCTATGTTCCATACCTAAGGCAGTCTAGATCCCGTAAACAAATGCATATCTGGACAGCTAGAAGAGTTGGCAGGTGTAGTGAAGTTAGAATTGATACATAGAGCAGTTATATATATATATATATATATATATATATATATATATATATATATATAAAGGTGGAGGGGATTTAAGAATGTATGATCATGGATTCATTTATATGGATATTTGTTATTTATATGTAGCGTAGAGTAACTAAGAAATTAGATCGAGCGTAACATATTATTATTCGTTTTATATTTATTCTCTAATCTCTCTGCTGTGATTGCCAAAAAATAGGGATTAATATCCAACTCACAGAAGTACGACGTAAGACCTACATGTGGGCTGTAGAAGAAGGCAGATAACATGTTTCATGCTGGCACCGCCATACGGCCAGCGTCAGAGTTCTGCCAGGTTATCAAGTTACACAACAATCATAACTCTTGCAAAGGTGAGCGTAGAATATGTTGAGAACTACAGTAGCGATATCAAAATATGGTAGTTGCAAGAAGTCAAGGATGTAAGTAAGGCCCATATCCCAGGGGTGGACCATGTGCTGAATATATATATATATACATATATACATATGTATATATATATATATATATATATATACATATACATATGTATATATATATATATAATATATATATATACACACAAGTAGTTCAATGCAATTCTAAAATATCACAAAACCAGCTAAACTTATGAAATGGAATCAATGTGTGTGCACACAACATGTAGTGTTTGCATAAGGAACACCAACAGGCTATGAACCTGTCACACACAGCACTGAACAGACATTACCCTATACTATGCAAGTGAACAAAATTCTTCTTATATAATGAAAAGGAAAATATGTAAGTTCAAGATATATTCGATATTTTCGTTATGTGTTATAGTGTTTTGATTGTTGTTTTACTGATGCAGGTACTTTGTCACGTGTTGTGTACACGTATGAAAGGGTGGTAATGTACGCGATTATACTGATTTGGTAGTTGTATTTGTATTTACTGTGTTTCTTAATTATTTAAAAAAATATAAATTTAACATTAATGAATATCTCATTGAAAAGATTATAACCAAAGGTTATACTAGATAACATATACATGTATAAATAAAGGTAAAGAAATGTTAACAAGTATCTTAACATTGAATGATCGCAGTTATTTATTCATACATTGAATATATTATTATTAATATATTGTAGGTAGATTGACGATTAAATACGTCGTAGTATATTTAAATATGATTGTATTTACTAAGAATAAAAGAGTTATCATTTAATGTATGCTATTAACTCTTTCACAATTAAAAATAGTTCCAGCATTTTTGTAACTTTTATTTATCAGAAAACTATAATAATAATTATAGTTTTCTGTACGTGCAACAAATTAACTAAAGCTTACCGTTATAAAACGCTGTTAAAACACTTGAATAGAACACAATACAATCTATGAATTTAATTAATATTCATAATATACAGTAACAATAACAGACTATTTGAAAGAACAACTTTGAAGAAAAAAAAGTGAGAGGGAATGAGGAAGTGGGAGACACTGGGTACATAGCCTATAGTACAATCTAATGCACTACTGGGGCCAGAGATACCTCATTGGTTGCTCCTCGAAACGTTTCCCGGCAAAGGATTGGTCACAATCCTTACTCCCTCACAACTGACCGACTTCCGCCGGAAGTGTTCCCTATGGGAGGAAAGTACCTGGCCCAAACCCCGGTGCGCCAGACCGGTTGTGACGCTCACGAGCGAGCGTCACTGGTACCCCCTTCCGCCACGTGCGGTTGAAACACTCAGTCAATAAAGGTAGCCATTTGATTTGCTTATAAACCAATGTCTAGCCTTAGCTGGTGAAATTGTGGTGTCAACTTGTAAGACACGTAAGCTGATATATCTGACGTGATTTATGTTGTAGCATTACATTAAAACTCTGCTTATTACATTAAAACTCTGCTTATATGTTATGCTATATCATATGATACATCAAACATGTTAACACGCATAACTATAATTATTAATTTTGACTTATGCAGATTCATGGTATGAATAGCGGAAGTTGGGCAACAAGATGGCGCACACATCGCCGACGTTTTCTCCTTCATAAAATTAAACAAGGCATTATGTTTAAACGCAGATACAGATACCCGCATTGATATACGATAATTCATAATTTAAGATAATAAACAGATGCATTAAAACCTATTAGTTATTTGTTATTTTATTTAATAAATAAATTCAATGCTCAGCTACGATTTATATCGATGCAAATCACAAGTGCATATATTCATTACATATCAAATATGTTCCCAAGTTATGTTTTGATTAACGAGAAATGGGTTATCTGCGTAATTATATTCATTGTAGAGTGACGCTAACATTTGTGCATAATGATAATAATTTTAGTCTTCCGTATACGTGCTGGTTTTACTATGCTGGTTAGCAATATAGAATGTCGACACTGTACCACATGGCAATATATGTAATGTTCTACCAACAGTTGCATATTGCCGTTTTAAATACAACAACAACATTACACACATAGTCTACCTTAAAGCTCTGTAGCAGTCGTCGCTCTCTTTTTTGGCGTCTGATTTTATATCCCAATGTTTGATGACTCCCAAAGTGCAACATGTGCAGCTCATTCGAGAACAACTGTCAAAGCGTCAAATGTGTATCGTTTGCTGAATATCATACGATACACTGCACCCGACCCAACACGAATCATCCATAAACACGTAAAGTTGGTCTTGTACTGAAAACCAGAAGAACTGCATTTCGACTAGAACTGCACTTCGACGAATCCATGCTTTCGAACGAACGCTTAAGTCATTTGTTTGTAGCAACTCTCAGGTGCAAC
Source organism: Ridgeia piscesae (assembly GCA_025642075.2). Lineage (NCBI taxonomy): Eukaryota > Metazoa > Annelida > Polychaeta > Sabellida > Siboglinidae > Ridgeia > Ridgeia piscesae. The sequence goes on from JAODUO010002385.1 coordinate 7,298, forward strand.
GCGACAGATGTTACTAATCATACGTTGTCAATGTGTGCGTTCTTGCGCGGGACCAAGAACATACCATTGTCGGAGGCCGCACGTCAGGCTAAGAATGTCCACGGCAGTGAAGCTATGCATTGTCTGTGTTAATTGACAATGAAACATGACAGGTATTACCGACGGACAAAACCAGATTGCTTTGCACAAGTAGTTTCACTCTTCTTGTCGAATGTGCAAATACCCATGACCGTACTGAATTGCGGCTGACGGGGTGAATAGGATTGGTGGAATAAAGTATGTAGGAAGACGGGTGTAGAGAGACAGTGATAAGGGAAATAGTAGAGGATAAAGAAAGTGAGGGAGAGGGAGAGGGGCGGCCAGTCAGGGAGGAAGGGAGATAGAAAATATTTGGTATGTTTAAAGGAAGGGATGGGGGAGGTGAAATCAACAGGAAGACAGACAAACAGAGACAAACAACCAACTTGTTCACTCTGACACATTGCGCATCAGAACGATAAGGGATTGCAACGCCACTCATTTATTATTATGCCTTTCTTCATCTATTTGCTAAAGTCCACAAGGAACAGTTTAAATAATAATCACAACGGTAGTGTGTGTGTGTGTGTGTGTGTGTGTGTGTGTGTGTGTGTGTGTGTGTGGTGTGGTGTGTGTGTGTTGTGTGTGTGTGTGTTGTGTGGTGTGTGGTGTGTGTGTGTGGTGGTGTGGTGTGTGTGTTGTGTTGCGTGCGTGTGTGTGCGTGCGTGTGTTCGTGTTGAAACATACCCCTTTCCACCAACATTGTGATGTGCAATTCATAATTGTTGTGGTTGAAAAATATATATATACATCTTCCCAAGTGACATGCTTCGCAGTAAAGGGTTTACAGTGGTGGGAGGTAATGTAAGCTTTATGAAACTTGTCACAGCCTGGGCCATTCTTATTGTTTATCTTGTAGGCCTAGTCGGAATGATAAACAGGCATTGATGAAGTGCGAGTAGAGATGGTGGCTGTGGCTGAGCGAGTTGGAATATGATCGACAAATTAATTGCTGAACACCTGCAAGAGAGAGGGGAAGTTCACAGAGGAATGAAGAATGGGCTGATAGTCCGAATATAGAAAAGAAAGGGAGATGTGCATGACCCAGGAAAAATAGAGGTGCTACGTTGCTAAGCCATATGTTGAAGTTTCTGGAAAGAATCGTGGATTGCAGAATAAGCGCTGTAGTGTAAGGGGAATCGGTGAAGAACAGCTGGAGTTTAGACAAGGAAGAGGAACAACCGATGGGATGTTTGCCCTGAAGTAGCTGGTTGAGAATAAACTGGAAGGACAGGAGGATATGGAAATTAGATTCATAGTCCTGGAGAAGGCCTATGCTACAATCTCAAGAGAAATGACAATGGGAACACTGATGTGGATGGGGGTCCCAGGGGGAGGTCCGATTGGTGGAGGGGACACGAAGAGCGGGGAGCTGTGTGGACCGGGGGTGTAAGGAGAGTCCAAAGTAAATGTTGGCGTGACACAGGGGAGCGCCTTGACCCAATTGTTGTTTATCGCTGTGGTGGAACTGATAAGCAGAAAGATTTGTATAAAAGTCATACTCCAAAAACTATTGTACGCAGCTGGTCTGGCAGTGGTAGCAGATGGGGAAGCAAATCTCCAAGAACAGTTGATAGAGTGGAAATATATTTTCAGCAGACATGGATTGAGAGTACGCTTGGTGAAGACGGAGGTAATGTGGGTGGGATTTAGAAAGAAAGAGCTGTAAATACACCTGGATGGGAAGAAGATTAAGCAGAGACAATTTTGCCGACCTGGGTGGAGCGATATGTGGGGTTGACATTTCGCCAATCTCAAAAAGGGAAAACCTTTGGGGTGTGGCTTGGACGTTGGCGTGGGTGTTCAGTTAAAAAAGGTAAAGGTAACTTCTTATATAGCGCAGTATCCATTCCTCAGAAAAATGTGTCAACTTATAAAGTATCACCCTGCAATCTGTGCTGTGCGGCTCCATTTGGTACACAGGGAGTCTTACCTCACTACCAAACAAGGTGGAAACATTGAAAACAATGGCATATCCATTTATTTGGCACATTAAACCGAAAGCTTTGAAAATGGAATCACTATTAAACACATTTGCTGACGGAGGTCTTAACATTGTAGATATTAGAACTAAAATATAATCTCTATTTGTCAAACAAGTTCTGCAATTAATTAAAGAGCATAGAGCCAAGTAGACCTTCTTAGCAGTGTATTGGCTGGGTATACACCTTAAAGAGTATGTAGTTCTGCTCCGCCTTTACCCACCTTAAATGTCATGGTACTGGTTCACGTCCGGGTAATCTAGTCGGAGAGACAAGCCGTCAATCGATGCCTTTTCGAAGACTTTCAATGTTATTAGTAAGATCATTTCTTTCAAATTAAACTATTGCTTAGAACTGTATCAGCTTAGAACATGTTAAAGGCGCTTCTTTCGAGTTTGACTTGCTCCGCGCAACATAATCGGCACATCCCATGATCGTTCGACAAACAGTCACACGTGCGTGGACAGCCCGTCTCTGCCACGCCCCACGACCGTCGTCCGGTACAAAATTACGCAACATGTGCTTGAGCGCCAGCGACCGATGTCGCTTCGATCAGCGCAGCAACTTGTCTCTTGTTTCGGCCGGCCGCATCTATTCACACTCATTCAACCGGATCGTGTTTACAAACACGCCGAACCCTGATATAACCATGTGTATTATATATATATATATATATATATATATATATATATATATATATATATATATATATATATATAATATGAATACACAGCGCGATGTATACATATTGAACTTTTGCAGATACTTTATACACTCTGCAACTTGACGCATATACAGTAGTCCCCTTCTTATACGGTCCCCTCGCCATCGGCCACCAGGATTATACGGCCAAATTTTCATTGTAATAGCATTTTCTAATACAAACTACGTCTCACCAGCGGCCACCCGGCTAATGTGGCCAATGATCAGGGTTGGATGAAGAATCTTCCCCTTTTCAGCCAATCGACAGCAAAAAACTGCAATCTTTAACCACAAGTCAAAAACAAATTAAGAAGGCCTACCATACACACTCGTCGTTCTTGACAAAACATCACATAGACGGTATTGTTGCAATGTTAGATGTCTCGAATGTTGACAACGTATGTGTGTGCTTAAAAAGGAGCGACCAGTTTGCCTTGAAACTGGGGCATTTATCGATGGTTCCCCTCACCAGAGGCCATCTGCCTTATAAGGTCACCTTGGGTTTGCTGAAGGGTTGGCCATATAAGAAGTTGACTACATGCATACAATTTACAAAGTTCATTTTCTAACACTCCACTGGTATGGATATTAGGAGCAACAGTCAAGAATTAATTGTAAACAGCTCAAAATCATATAACACACACACACACACACACACACCACACACACCACACACACACACACACACACACACACACACACACACACACACACACACACACACACAACACACACACACACACAACACACACGCACCAACACAACAGCACACCACACACGCACGCACACACGCACACACGCGACACAGCACGCACGCACACGCGCACAACCACACACCACACACGCGATGCACACGCCACACGCGCACACGCACACAATACACAGTGGATTGTAAGAGATGGGAAGATATAGTAAAGGATGGTAAGGGATGGCCACCGAACTTCCAACCTATTTCGGGAAGGAGGAGATGTGATTTCCCAGTGCTCAAATAGTGAAAGGAGTTTACTCTCCTCCTTAGCCAGAATACTTGATATTTGGAGCCAGAATACTTTAAAGTTGTTATATACACGGGTTACAGGGGCGGGTCTTGAGAGGTTTTATGGAGGGACGACCATCTTCTTGAATACACAAGACAGTGTATTATATATGGAGGAGACATTTACTTGAAAATTGGGTGGACTGACCCGGAGCGTCTTCACGATGCGATATCGGAGTGGCGAGGGAGGGTAACAATTACGGGGTATTGTTAAAGAAAATTGCGGCGATGTTTACATTTTCGCTGTCGGCCCTTACTCATATCGGAAGACAAGACGGGGAGTGGGAATTGCTATTGAAATATGATCACGACGACGTTCACAACTTCAAGACTTGTAGGGCGGAATATCTATGCGAAGGGGGTGTCACTTCAGATTCAAAACGCAAAACACCCCGTTGTCGACGCCCAAAAACTTGGATGAGTATGGAGTGCAGCCGTTGACACAGTACTCCACGGTCGGCGCATCCACATTGCAAGGTACGATTATGATAGCTAGTACTTAATAGAATTCTTATATCTGTTTCGGTCTTTCAGTCTTGGTTACTGTTTATCTAGAAGCCTATCATAACTTTAACTAAATATTGATACTGGTGTACTGACAACATTAATTAGTTAAATAATGACTGGTTATTTTTGCATTTCAGGTGCCTCACGTGGTCGTCCTCTACGCTGATGGAATCGCTATGCTTCGACGCGTTGCTACTCAGGTTCGTTTTTTTTTATACTAGAGCGGGTTGGCATGAGTACGACTGCAGTGGGCGTGGATATATGTTATTAAATCATAAACACAAAACAGCGACCAATATTTACAGGCGACGAATACTTTCCAACGACACCCGACCCCCCCCACCTTCCCGTCCCGTCCGGTCTTTCTTTCCTCGAGCGCGAGTCAGGGGATAGGCGGGGTGAATGGGTAGTTCTCAGCCCCCCAAATTAAATTCGTTAAGGAGAATATAATAATGGAATTAGCTACTTTTAAAAGGTCAGTACTAACACAAATTAATGTTATAAAACAGTGTTTATGTGTGTGCACGTATGTTTGTTTGCTTGATTTTTGGTTGTTTGTTTATTTGTTTTTCGTTTGTTTGTGAAACCATATCTCCTTCAGTTGAGCATGTATTTGTGCTGACACCTAATAGTCTATGGACTAAGACTTTTTCCAAATTCTTCCGGCTGGTGTAAAACTTAATTATAGAAATGTTTTTGCATAGCTGACTCCTTTCCCCAAGCATGGATAAAACAATGCATAATTTAAAATAGTGTTACCATTCGTGTGGAAATTCTACGTTAATGAAATGAAGTAAATAGTACAATTGTGGCAGGCATATAATATTATAATGTGATGAGTGAGTAAAAATAGTGTTATAACCCCTTTTCAGCTGGTACGTACCTTTCCGGATGATTA